>CALYBW010000200.1:0-89809 GCA_944452665.1 Stenoptilia bipunctidactyla | reverse complement strand
ATTATATATATTAATGAAGATCTGCCACAGTTTAAGCGTCAACTTTTTTGGGAGACTAAACAGCATCTCAAATCCATATTTAAATACATATGGATTCAAAATTCAAATATATTAATTAAAAAAAACGATACTGAGAAACAAATCTATAAGATCCGAAATAGCAGTGACATTCAGAAGTACATTGGCAACATTGCAAAGTAAACAATTATGCTGCGAATACACACTAGGTGATAAATATTATTTTCAAAATTCGATTCCTTTATAGACATACCAAATGATTTTGAATTTCAAAGATATCGAAATACATGTGAATGGAACAACCAAAATACAGCTCATTTAACTAAAAGTAATATTATGTATCTCAACATTAGATCTCTCAGAAAATATTTTAACGAGTTACTAGTTCAGATTAAACAGATAAACTATAAAATGGACATCATAATACTTTCTGAAATAAACATAAAACATCATGAACTTTACTTATACAACATTCCTGGATACACAATGTTTGCTACCACGAGAGAAACGACCAGGGGAGGAGGAATCTTGCTATATACAAAAGAGAACATAAAAATAATATCATCGACTGTAATCAATATTAAAACCGCTGAAACAATTTATGCTAAAGTACAAATTAACTGTGAATGCATTAACCTGATATGTCTATACAATCCACCCATAAAAAATAAAAAAGTTTTTGTTGAAGAGCTAGACTTAATTTTGAAGGAAATAATACCAAGTAAAGAGAATGTCATTATAATAGGAGACACGAACATTGATTTACTAGATAATAAAACAAGTTCAACTATCTCATATTACAAAACCACCTTGTGTGAACGGGGCTTATACAATACTATACCAACTGAAGAGGTTACGCGGGAAGCTATAGTAGGCGGGCGACTGCAACGCTCGTGCATAGATCACGTATGGGTGCGAAGAAGACAGAATGATTCAACTGCGTCTGCATTCATAATAGACAACTACCTGTCAGATCATCACATCGTAGGAATTTCATTAGACACGGGATTAGGTGATATCGAACGCTCGGTTTGTGATAATGTAAACAATAAGAAACAGGTGATAAGCGATAAGCTAGTTAAAAAAAGGTTAATTGAGTATAATTGGTCGAATTTATTACAAATTAATTGTCCCTTATTGTTGTATGACAAGTTAGTTAGTGTTTTTAGTGAAATTTATAAAGACTGTACAATTACAATTAAACTGAAAGAAAAAAGAATCACACAGCCATGGATTGATTGTACATTAATTAAGATGATAGAAAAAAGGGATACGTTATTTCGAAATTGTAAAGCTGCGCCAAAAAATATGAATAAAAGACTGGAATATACGAAATATAGAAATAAGGTTAATAAATTAATAAATATTTCGAAAAACAGGTACAGGCAAAATCAAATAAAAAATTGTAATGGTGATTTCCGAAAGGTGTGGTCTTACATCAACTCCTGGTTAGGTAAAAATGTCAATAATTTAGATAGTACAATAAAAAAATATTTAGGGAAACAAGACACTTTATTTAAAGTTTGTACAAAGTTTGCCGAGACATTTAGTAAGGAAATTCAGAGTATAAAGCACACATGTAATGTTAAGTTTTTAGATAGACAGCAATATATTAAACAGTGCGAAATGTCATTCAGATATCAGCCTGTAAGTGCAAGAATAGTAGAAAATATAATTAATAAACTGCATCAAAAAAAAGCTCCCGGTTTAGATTTAATTAGAGTACAAGATATAAATTATATTAAAAAACAGATTAGTCCTATTCTGGCAAACTTAGTGAATATGTGTATAAAGCAAGGAAAATATCCTACCTTATTAAAGAAAGCAATTATTCGTCCCATATATAAGAATGGCTCACACACAGTGTACAGCAATTATCGCCCCATCGCAAGATTATCTGTTATCAATAAAATAGTTGAAAAAGTTATAGTTGGACAAATAAGTAAGTTTCTGGAGCGTTATAACATATTATCTGAAAGTCAGCACGGGTTTAGACAAAATCGAAGTACAATTACTGCACTTACAAAATTTACAGATAGTATCAATGAGAGCCTCAATAGTGGTAAACAAGTTATGGCACTATTTATCGACTATAAAAAAGCCTTTGACACATTAAATCATGACGTCCTACTGCAGGCAATGGAAGAGTGCGGTATTAGAGGTCCAACAAATATTTTTTTCAAACAGTACCTACGAGAAAGAACCATACGTACTCTAGTAGATGGTGTCAGCGGAGAGGAGTGCAGTGTCAACTTAGGTGTACCGACTGGGTCTGTGTTTGGACCAGTAGGTTACATCATGCATGTAAATAGTGTTGCTAATGTTATACTTTCCTGCCAAATATACATGTATGCAGATGACATGTGTCTAATATATGCCTCAAAAAACATCAATGAAATTAGAAGTAAAATTCAACAAGACTTTGAAAATGTAACCAAATGGGCTCATGATAATGGAATCATTATTAATATAGCAAAAACAAAGTGTCTGCATTTATACTCTCCTTATAATCAAGCTGCAAAAGTTATTCAATACACTGACATCGGTATACTGGGTCATAGTTATGATTGTTTACATAAAAGTAAGTTAAACTGTAATTGTGAAAGAATTGCTTTTGTAGAATCCTTTAAGTATCTAGGTCTAACCGTGGAACGTCATTTCAGTTGGAAAATTCAAATAAATGAAATTTGTACTAAGTTATCTGTTTTGTTAGGAAAGTTTTACCATCTCCAGTATGTACTAGACAAAAAAACCCTGTATATTGTATATTATGCATTAGTAGATTCACTTATAAATTATGGAGTAAGTGTTTATGGCAGGACTTTTAGTACATATACACAAAATATAAAAAAACTTACAAATGAGAATATTAAAGTTTCTGGTTAGTAAAAATAAAAAAGAAAGTTGTCAGAAAGATTACAATAAGCTTTTCCCTATGTGTAAAGTATTACCAATAGAATATAAGACTCAATATATGTTAGCTATTGAACAATATCCTAGTCATGAATACAAATTTAAACAAATTAATAGGTATAATACAAAAAATATGAGGGATGGCAAACTAATGCAACCAACTGCTAAAAACTATTATGGAGAGAGATGTACTGCATATTTAGTTCCTAAAATATATAATCAAATTGATATTCTTAGAAATAAATATAAAGAAAAAAAGAGCAAAGCTATAATTAAAAATAACTTAAAGAAATATTTTTTGCAAAAACTACCATAATAAACTAAGCCTTTAAAAATATATATTGTTAAGTACTATAAAAATAAATATATATATTTATGTTATTATCATATTATATAACAGTATTATCAAGTTTATAAAATGTTTAAAAGTATTGATTATCTTAAAACTTTGTTTGGTAAAACCTAATAAAATAACAATACTTATCAGACTGTGTAAAATTTATGTAGTTGACATTAAGATGTATGTTACATACAAGTGATAAAATTTGAAATTGAGTGCTTGTTCGCCAACAAACTACTTTGTAGTTTGGCGACATTTTGTGTTCTGTAACTACCTGTATATATTGATATGAAATTAAATAAATTAAAAAAAAATATATAAAGTTATTCAATTTATGTTTGCTATGTTTTAGTATTCGATAAATATATTATAGTATGTTTTTAGAGCTTTTTATTAATAATTACGTTTAACTTCTTACGTAAAACGAAACGCCAATCCTTCGACTAATTTTGCCATTGGTTGAATCACATTTTTATGACGTCAAAGTAAATATTTAAAAGAAAAATTATGTCATTCAATAATATTCGTCCTTTTTTCAAAAACCGTTATAGATAAGTTAGAAAGAGAAAACTGGATTACTGATATGTTGACAGATATTTGATAGTATATTTCGTTAAATGAATAAATTTTTACGTCGTTGGCTAGATAAAATGACCTATTCTTTAATTGGTCATACGTAATGAAAACATAACTCTTATTGGCCGCAGCAGACTGCCATGCTACCTTTACCTCATTGGTTTAAATTAATAACTTGTTACGTCGTCGTTGGCTAGATATAATGGCTTATTTTGTAAATGGTCTAATGTAACCTAGCAACCCATTACAGTCAAACAGTTCGTAAGCAGTGGTTTAGATGTCAAGATTTTGAATATAGAATGGCATTTTGGTAGTGATTTCTATTGTTCGTAGGCAAAACGAACAGTTTTCATAATATTGAAACTCGCCATGAATAAACACACTATCACGACGACTCAATTTGGCATATCTCTTCTGTATGAGTATACAGTCTACGGTACGTTAAGTGATCTGACGCTTTTAGAGTAAGGGTTTACTAAGCCGTAAAGAGCATCCAAGATGAACAAAACGTATCTACCTACCTTTATGCATACCTTTGTAAGATACGAAATAATACATACATACATACATAACGTCATGCCTGTATCCATTATGAGGTAGGCAGAACACCAGAGGGTACAAGACCATCTGATGTTACGTTTGACAAATTTGGAGGTACGATAAAGATGGAGAGAGACTATTGTAGTGACAGGGGGTCAGCCTATCGCCCACAAAAACGCCTTTAAAACCTCTGTCCCTTTGAGTTTTACAGTATGCCCGGGAAGAGAAGCAGCTGGCACATTCTACGTTTTCTTTCGCTCCCAGTCCAGCATGGAAGCAATACGCAATAATAACATTTGTTTTTAACATCATCTGTAGAGCGTTACAAAAACCAACTTTACTAACATTTTCAATTCCTAGACAAAGCTTTGGCTGAAGTATTAGGTCATCAAGCTACAATTCACCGAATTGATACATATTTTTTTCAAAAACTACTCAATTGCTTTCGATAAAATTTATACGGGACCATCTCTAAAGTATCCTCTATTATATGAAAAAGGAATTTTAAAAATCGATTCATAATTGTCCGTAAAATCGTGTAGCAAAGACACAAAAAAGATTTTTTTTTTTTTTTATATGTTACTAAACCCGCGTTTAACCTCAATCTCACCTAATGGTAAGTGACGATGAGGTCGAAGATGAAAGCACACGGGTTTAGGAAGGAACTGGCTCTTTATACAATATTGCCGGAACACATTACCGCCGGAGCGGTAACATTTGGCGGCAGACTTTATATAAAGGGTGGTCGCTAGCCAGGCAGCCAGGCGGACCCAGAAGGGATCCTACCACCAAGCAAACTCCACCTACTCCTTTTGAAAGTCAGTTGAAAACATTATACGAATACTAATATGTATTCGCTAAAGCGTTTGTTCGCATACACTTATCTCTAAATCAACTGGTTGCATTTGGAAAATGTTTTTGAATTTGATATCTCAAATTCAGAGGTTTTAAAATAATAATAATAATAAATAAATATTTCTGACACTCACACAACATTATCTAGCCCAAATTAAGTTTCTTAAAGAACTTGTTTTATGGATACTAGATAACTGATATACTTAAGAAATATACAAACATACATATTGAATAAATACATATTTCTTATTAAAATTAACTTAAATAAACATATAAACATCCATGACTTGACGACTTATATCTGTGTTCATCACACAAATATCCACCGCCGCCGGGATTCGAACCCAGGACCTCTGGCATAGAAGGCAATGTATGTTACCGCTACACCAGCCGGTCGTTAAAAGGAGAAACTCCTCAAACCTACTTTATAAATACTTCAATTTCATGGCGTTTCTCAAATTAAGCTGTAACATCAAATTATTTATATTAAATACATTTATCGGAAAATGTGTTAATAATTAAATTCCGATGTCAATTATTCAAGAATTAAGATGATATGAAATGAAATTGAATTAAATAAAGAAGCCTTATTTAAGAGCTTTCTATAAAATGAAGGACGTAAATAAAATGAATTTTTTTGTATACTTCTTCTTAAAATTAAATAGTATATTGTCCGACACGAATAGCTGTTTCATGTGTTTCGTGTGTTTTTCAAACACCCAACAGAGTACCTACGTTTCAACAGCGGTTACTAGACGCAGACAGAACTTTCATCCGTATGTGGTAGATATTCCGAAAAGTCGAACTAAGCGCTTTGACACTTTCTTTTTGATACGGGTCGCCAAGGTTTGGAATGAACTGCCTGCGTCTGTTTTCCCTGACCAGTACTTTTAAGCGTCGATTGAATAGGTTTCTCGTGGATGGACGTGTACCACCTTAGTTTTCATGTTCACTTAACATCAGGTGTCATGTAAGACAAACGTCCCATCCATATTTCATAAAAAAAACCTTTGTTTTTACATATTATTTAACTTTCGTTTAAGAAAGAAAAACAAAATCTTTGAAGGTTTAAACCTCGACCGCCTGGCGACCATAATGGCGGGTTTCAATATTTACTGCACTGTCATGAGTAAAAGCTATGACCAACAAATGGCAGGTAAAAACAAATTAAGTACGTCTCACAATTCCACCAGCTATGAAAATCTGCAAACTGATAGTTTATTTACTGATGGACATTGAAACAATAAAGAAGAAATTTTCCAAACAAAATACTTACGAATCGTTATTTTTAAGCATCCTATTCTTTAGCAGTCGTTTAAATGACCACACGTTGTATATTGCTTTTGATCTATGCCTTGTAGCAAATTCCACTATTGGCAGGCAAAACAAAAAGTTTTTTTGATATTAAAATGCGGCATTATTAAATCCCCGCCCATAACTCCAAAACCTATAAAACATGGCGAAGTGCTTTAAAACCAAAAACTTCACAAATAAACTAGAATAACTGAAAGATCCTAATCTAAAAATCCCTGCCACTGCCAACCTTCACTTGCATATAAAATCTTTTTACGGTAACGTAATTTTATTTCATCCCCATATTCTATTTCATAGCTGTATAGAATAAATCTCAATACTCGTGCACCGAAGTTGTAGTAATGCTCAAGGGAGGAAAACTCAATTTATAAATAAACTAGATTTTGTTAGCGGTTCCACTCGTATTATATTGTATTGTAACATGTCTCAACCTAACAAAATATTATTGTCGACCGTTGTTGTAGCGATGGCGTAACTATCTGCTTCAGGTGACGGTGGTTGCGGGTTCGATCCATTTACAATTAAATATTTGCTGGACTGGGAACGAAAGAAAAACATAGAATGTACCAGCTGTTTTTCTTCCCGGGCATACTGTAAAAGTCAGTTTAGGGACAAACGTTTTATTGGCGTTTTTGCGGGCGATAGGCAGATAGCCACTGCAACAGTCTCTCCATCGTTATAATGCCTCAAAATTTATTTTATAGCCGCTGGTGTTCTGCCTACCTCCTTATGGGATACAGGCGTGAAGTTATGTGTGTATATTCATTATAATACTCAATTTTTCTTCACAGTAACTTTAAATTTTACATGGCTACATAAATGACAAAAAATTTCTGCTTATCTTTGAAAGACACATTAGATCAGTCCTCGGTTGTTTAAGCTGTCTCTACATTGTCACATATTTGTGACGCTTTTCGTGATGCGTTGCTCGAGTTGATTCTTTTCGAGTTAATTTAACCTTAATAGATCCAAATAGTTGGGTTGTCTTTAATGTCCACATACAAGGATACATCGCTATCGACCAATCGACTGTTTAATAAGCCCTCCAGAGTTTGGATGGCATCTTAATAATCTGACTGTCAGCGGTCACCTACATCGAATAATATAGTAGGCACCACGTCACAACGCTTCATAGTAAGTTTTAAAAATAATCAAGTTTTACCCCTTGTCAATGTTATGATAGTATAAAAAATGTGTATGAAAGGATAACATAAAATCCACCCATCATATAAGGCCAATAAAACTCACCCATCCATAAAGGCCTCCTTGGGTGTAAACTGTTTTAAAAGATGATTGCTGTTCTGTTTATTGCCACTTCCTCTCGACTGATCGATTTTTTGAAGCTGCTGTAAGCAGATTATTAACATTGTGTAAAAATGTGAATAAAATTATTTTTCATTAAATTTTTATCAATATTTATATTTTAGGTTTTAACTCGACTTTTCGGTTTCTTTATTGACCTGGATGAATCATAATTAATGTGTATAAACATTGTATAGTGTGACTTATTTTAAGTGTTAATTAAAACACCTTTTAACCGGATTTATCGCGTATAGTGACATTTTAAATTTTAACTCGACGTTTCGGTGTCTTTGCAGACCCCGTGGTCACGAGAGACTGAGCTGTCAGATGTCTTGACAATAGAAAAGCTATACGTCATAACTTTACGCGATTATACGGTTAAAAAGTGTTTTATTTAATAGTATGAATCCTGAAAACTTAGGACAATATTATTTTAAGTGTATTTATTTATGTAGAAATGAAATATAGATTGTTTTGGAAGTTACAGAAACCTTGAATGGGCATTGATCTTTTTTTTATTTACTTCATATGATAAACCGTTTCGAGTAATAAGGTTTGTGATTAATTTAGTCGATTCAAAACATTTAAAAACATTGGGGTTTTATAGATTTTTAATAAAATACATTTGACCTTTATTTAACCTTGATGGCATCAAATCAACTAAGATGTTGATTTGAATCAATTTTTGTTTACAATCCATTTGGTGACATTAAATAACTTTTTCTTACTTTGTCTGATACACAGTTTATGTTTTTTTTACTAACTGACGCATGTTCATAAAGTTAATGTCACTGATGACGTCATTACGTACTAATTTAATAAAATCAATAAAAGTTTATAGATACACTTAAAAATAAAACTGTTCAAATTAGTCTCAAAATAGGTTAAAGTTTTATATAATACTATAAGCAGAAAACAACTTAGTTATGTTGTGAGTCGCAGCGACCACCCGATAACCTGCATAAATAGCGCGCGCGCACCGCGCCACGGGTATTTTGTTCGTTGTCTCTCGAGCTGTAAGGTTGTTGGTGGTCGGTGCAATTTGCAGTAAGTCCTATACTTGTAATTTCAAAGTGATTCATAATGTGTTTGATGATATGTGATTTAAATTAATGGCTGTTTGTGAATTATTGTATTTTAGAGGTTATTTGATTATTTTTGAAGTAAATAATTTAAGTTTGTAAAAGTTGTTCTTTTTTTATTTTATTCCTGCTTCTGATGCTAAAATCAGAAGTGGTATTCGTAATTCATTGCCCACACGTGATAAAAAGCCGAAAAACAGCCGTTAATTTAAACCATGCCGCGACCATCTCGTTCGCGTAGCAGAACAAAGGAGTCGCACCGCCGAGAGGCTAGGCGATCTCGTAACAGAAGCAAATCGCGCCGATCCCATCATACACCTCGCTCGCGGTACCGTCGTCGTACCCACAAATCAGGGTCTCGGTCTCGCGAAGGTTCCGTCAAGAACGCGTAAGGCTCTATAGTGGCGCGATTAAACGCTATCGAGGGTAGTATCAATAGTGGTCGGAGTGGCGTACACTCACCGTCACGACCTCCTCCCTCACAGCACCGCCAAGTACGCCGCAAAAAGAAGAGGAGTCCTTGGTTACAAACGCTGCAGAGCGCCTGCTGGCAGCCATAAATTGTGTCCCGGTGAGATCAAACCAATATTTTGTGTCTGATTTTGATCCCAGTGTTCATGACGTCGATACGTGGCTTAGTGAAGTGGATAAAGCGCGAAGTGTAAACCTTTGGGACGATATGGAGTGTCTTGCTCGCGTTGGAAACTATCTAAAAGGCGAAGCTCGCACCTGGCTGAGCCAATGGACAAGTACCCTCCGTACTTGGTCTGCGTTCAAGTTAGAACTCAAGGCATTGTGCCCACGCAATATCGACGTCGCGAACATTCTATATAATGTGATGCATACGGAATCTGACAAATACTCCACTTATGCGGAGTACGCGCGTAAATCTCTTTTAAGGCTCAGAATAGTTACTGGGCTCAGTAACGAATTACTAACAAGTATCATTATAAGAGGCATTACTGATCCTCAAATTCGCGCTATTGCCATGAATTCTAAAATGACGCCTGACAATTGTGGAGTTTTTGTCAAATTTTGTTAAACCGAATTTGAATCTTACAAAAAGAATAGTTCCTTATGCTAATAGTCAATTTAATTATTATCCTTACAACAAACGAAATTTTGATTCAAGTAGCTCAAAAGTTAAATGCTATCAATGTAGTCAGTTCGGGCATAAAAGTGTCGATTGTCCGAAGCGTTCGCGGACACAATATAGCGATAAAAACTTGTCATCGTCGGGACCGCAAATAAAAAGTTGTGCCTTTTGTAAAAAAAAAAGTAGGCCATTTAGAAACTGATTGTTTTGCTAAAGAACGTTCGAATTCTAGGAATACTACAGGTGTTAATTTTTGTCGTGAAATTATGAACCTTAGAAACAGTGACGTAATAACAGGTGTTATTTCTGGAATTCCTGTCGATGTTTTGATAGATAGCGGATCTTGTATTTCGTTATTGTCTTCCGATTTATTAAAACACTTTCCTTGTAAATTAAAACCTACGCACCTATTGTTGCGTGGATTAGGCGGTATGGAAGTACAAAGTAAATTCTTCGTTACGTTGCATGTTGAATTATGTGATATCACTTTAGAGGTTGACTTTTTTATTGCGGACGGTAAATATTTAAACACCCCAATGATTATAGGTACCGATGTTTTGAACAAAAAAGGTGTAACTTATGTTCGAACTGGTGATTCGCAGCGTGTTGTTCTTAGCGATTCTATAGTGCGTGACGTAATGCAAGCAAGTTCTTGTTCATTATAGAGAAATACTTTCTGAGTGGTACGGCAACCACAACCGTTAACGATAGTGAAATGGAAATTAATCAAACGACTAATATTTTCGTCTATTATCGACCCTATAAGTTATCCTACGACGAGAAATTACGAGTACGTGCAATCGTAAAGGATTAATCTTCAACTTATTAACTTATTAACTCGATAAATTTTCGGAAGTGTACTTTTCTCAGCACTAAGATAGAGTACTTGGGGCGCGTTATTAGTCAGGGTCAGGTTAGACCGAGCGCATATAAAATTGAAGCTCTGGTTAAGTCCCCACAACCTAGCACAGTAAAACAAGTCCGCCAATTCCTCGGCCTGGCCGGCTATTTTCGTAGGTAAATCTCTAATTACGCACTGAAAACTGCTTGCATTGCGTGGCTAACTAAAAAGACCGTAACGTTTCACTGGACTGAGGAACACGAAAAGGCATTCGTAGACGTAGGTGTAAAATTGGGCTTCATTTCCCGTCTCAGTGCGGCCACGACTGTGAGTGGCATGCGTTTAGCACTTTGAGGATGTAAGTAATCGTGATGTGCTTGCCGGAAAGGGGCAATGTGATGTGTGATGGTGCCTGCCGGATGGATATGCCCTATTGGTGTCTACCGGATGGAGGTTGCCCGTGTTTGTGTTCTAGAGTATTGTATAGTGCGCGATCTTGAAACCTTTATTGTGGCTTAATGCGTTTTTTTGAACCTTTAGTACCTACTTGGTAGATAGTAATGATATCATGGTTGAGCGGGTGAAATTTTGTGGTTAAGCGGCATTCATAATGCCTTTTTAAATAGGTAGTCTGAATATTGATGTTGTAGATTTTCTTTCTGATTATCGTGTATCCGTGACTCGGTAGAAATCGCTTTGTATCTTGCCAATCTTCGATTATTTTGCTGCGATTCTTAGGAGACACGTTTTCTTATGTTTTAGTAACAGTAAACTTGTTATTATTTTGGCAATTGAAACGTAATATTACGATAGTGTGTGTTTAATGAATCACGGAGATAGGTAATAACGTCGAGATTGAAAAGATTGAAAATTGAAAATGCGATGAACTTGTTGCGATTGACAAAAGTGCTGCATTTTACTGTTGAACTGTTTGCAGTTGTCAAACAATTTTAATACTTTGTTGTTGTGAATTATGAAGTACAATGCAATGCTCTTATTGGTTTGATATACGCCATAACCGGATGGAGGTTATGAGTGTGAGTTGATATAAACGAATAGAGGTTATGAGTGTGAGGTGATGTAACCTAGTGGAGGTTACATTACGTTTTGTGACGGGATGGACGTCACTGCAGAAGAGCTTTGCATTGTTTGCTAATTAATTGGGTTATTCTAGCAGCTTATGCTTGCTTTGTTGTTTATTGTTACATTCAAAGTAAATTTCATTGTTTAATGTGCGGTTTTCGTATCGAAAGTATTGTGGTTCGTACAATGCGCTGACGTATCTCGTACTGACGGTCGATAGTAGCTCGGTATTAATTGAGTTGGCATTGTAACTGACGGAACGGACTCGCGAATAAAGATTTTGTTGTGACTAAGCCAGGGTTATACCCAAGCCCATAGACTCGGTACTAAGTAACTGTCCAGTGATTAATTAATTCTATCGTGTTTTGTGAGTAACGCTTCTTTTCGTATGAGTATCGTAAAGATATGAAATGTCATGGATGACGTTCTGTAAGAAGATAAGGAAGAGGACTGTTTAGCTAAAAATAGGACTCGAGGTCAAAAAGGACAGGGCGAAAAGGATTCTGTTCAGAGGGTGAATCTGTGCAACGAGCTCACGGCGGAAACTCTTTGAATGTGAGTTTAATGTTTTGTTTGTGTTTCAGAAGATAGTTACTGGCTTTGCGTAACTGTGTGTGCGAGTATGCAGGTCTATATGTGAGCTATCCAATGCGCACGCACTGCGACTGAGCGACCTGCCTCGTGACGTGTCTCTGACGCGTGGAGGCCCTGCCTCGTGACGTGTCTCTGACGCGTGGAGGCCCTGCCTCGTGACGTGTCTCTGACGCGTGGAGGCCCTGCCTCGTGGACGCTTTTAGCGTGATAAAGCTCTCGGGGCCCTAGCTCCGTAGGAAGGGGCCCTCGCCCCATAGACGCGTTCCTAACGTGTGTAGTAAATCGTTAGGGCACAAGTCAGGTAGGACGAGCGAGTGGTGTCCCGAGAGTTGCGCAGCATTTTTCGAAAGTACGTTACTCTCGAAAGTTTTTAATGTTATCTATGTTTCAGTGGAACGTTTGGTTCTTGCGTGCGTATGAGCGCGAGACGGGTGTTTGGTTTGCTGTTCAACAATGGAGAACTGTGAGAACCAATGGCAATGCCCTTCAAGACCAGCAACCTAGTGTTCCTGGCTTGGCAGACGTATCTGTTAGATGCGTATCAGGTGTTGTCCTGGGAGACGTGTCTTGTGTACACGTATCAGGCGTTGTCCTGGCAGACGTATCTTTCAGATGCGTATCAGGTGTTGTCCTGGGAGACGTGTCTTGTGTACACGTATCAGGTGTTGACCTGGCAGACGTATCTTTCAGATGCGTATCAGGTGTTGTCCTGGCAGGTGATGTCCTGGTTTTTGTAACGGGTTTAAAACCTGTAGAGCTCGTATACGAGCTCGATTATGAGCATGTTAGAGATGTCAGTTTGAAGATGTATGAATTCATCTGAAAGCGAAGTGAATCATCTCATGTTGTGAAAGTGTGATTTTGTTTGAGGGCCTTGAATGTGAGATGAATGACAGAATAGGCAACGGTGTCTGTTGATATGATTAATTAACTGTCTATTTTCATTTAAGGTTGCGACGAAAACATCTCCGATGATGCTGATGAGCTCTCAGGTGTTTCCGCTGGCCCTGCTAATGCTTCTATTAGAGGCGAAAGTGACCCGGATGACAGTTGCGATAAGGACGCCCCTGTCGCGACAGCTCAAGTTGGAGGAGAAGAGATCTTGGGTGCAGCCGAGGACGGTGCACATTCAGGAGTGGCCGTATAAGCAGAAAACAACTTAGTTATGTTGTGAGTCGCAGCGACCACCCGACAACCTGCATAAATAGCGCGCGCGCACCGCGCCACGGGTATTTTGTTCGTTGTCTCTCGAGCTGTAAGGTTGTTGGTGGTCGGTGCGATTTGCAGTAAGTCCTTTACTTGTAATTTCAAAGTGATTCATAATGTGTTTGATGATATGTGATTTAAATTAATGGCTGTTTGTGAATTATTGTATTTTAGAGGTTATTTGATTATTTTTGAAGTAAATAATTTAAGTTTGTAAAAGTTGTTCTTTTTTTTTATTTTATTCCTGCTTCTGATGCTAAAAATACAATAAAAATTATAGGTAAAAAAAATGAACAATGTCCATTCTCCGGAATAAAAGTTCCAATATTTTATGTGAAAAGAAAATACATAACACGCCTGTATCCTTTATGGGGTAGGCAGTACATTAGAGGTTATAAGACCATCTGATTTCATGTTTGACATATGAGGCCTTATAATGATGGAGAGAGGCTATTGCAGTGACAGAGGGTCAGCCTATTACCCACAAAAATGCCAATAAAACCTCTGTCCCTTAACTGACTTTTACAGTATGCCCGGGAAGAGAAGCAGCTGGTATATTCTATGTTTTTCTTTCGCTCCCAGTCCAGCATGGAAGCAAATGAAAAGTTTTAAGTGAATACAGTGATTATAGTAGTGGACACCAACGATCGAAACGCATAATAAAGCGGGGAGACAGATTTGTTTGCCCGTGAATAAAAACACTTACTCGCATCTTCAGTACCGTCGTGATCATGGCGCTAGCAACGGTGCCGAAATATTGAGAACTCAACATAAATGAAAAACGTTGTAAATATCCCGTTTCTACAGTAAATATAAATAACTTTATTATATCTAACTGACTTATAAGTTGAAGCACCGAAGCATCGTTGAGGTCTATGGGCTAGATTATGCTTATTTTTTGTTACATTATGTAAGTCACATTTTATAATAATGTGACGCAAAAGTTGTGGGGATATATTTTTGTGAGTGACGCTTTTAAATCGAGGTAAAAAAGCCAAATTGAGGTTTAGATTGCATGACTATATCTGGTGTATGAAACTGTGCTATAACCACAAATTAGAAGGATATTTACATTACACTATGCTTTGACTAATTAAATAGGTCGCACAGGGAATAGTTTGTCTATGAAAATATTCATGTCGTTTTATTATGTGACATTAACATTGTTGTCAATCACAATTCCGGTTGCGATATATTTGTAACTTTGATCAAACACAAATCATTGCACGAGTAAATGATTCATAATTTACTCTATTAGTGTTAATTATTTGCTGAACTAATCTGCATTTGCAATAATTAAAATGATGTACCGGAAATGTGATTTGCAAAGTAAACGATACTAAAATATTGGAAGATTACATAAATACGATTTAGCTGTCAATTGATACGAAGTGAAATAATAAATGAATGATTCGTGTGATCAAAGCTTTTTATTATGACGGTGGTTTGGACATTTAGAAAGGATGAGTGAAAATTTTACGAAAGAGGTGTACAGAGTACGAATGGATGGTGATGTTGAAAGAGGCCGCCCTAAGCGAACGTATGCCGACCAAATTGGTTACATACTTAAAATGGGGCTAGTTAAAAGTAACCGTAACCAGTGATCAATGTGTTATGAGAATGTATCGATAACTTTTAAAGTTATGTAAGTCACACTTTTAAATCTAAAATTTAAATAACACTTCCATCATCCTGCATATTTCTAATGCTTAATAAAATGGTTAGGATGGAATGTAATTACTGTGACCGGAATTTGCCTTTTAATGTCCTATGATTAGCAACGCCTCCTGTCCATAGCGCGCGATGATTACTGAACATCAGGATATCCAAATTGGGACATTCATTAAATTGTAAGTGTTGAATAACCAGACCAATACTAACAATCATGTGTAGGCACACTAATTATAGAATTGCAATCGGATAGAACTATAGGGATACGCCGACGGCGTCATAAAGCATAACTTACCATATCTTATTTTTTCCTAACATAGAACATTATTATTAATGATATTATAACTTGGTACATAATTACTGGATTCAGTTACCCCCCTGTCACTGCAATAGTCTCTCTCCACTATTATAATGCCTCCAAATTTGTCAAACGTGACATCAGATGGTTTTATTACCTCTGGTGTTCTGCCTACCCCATACGGGATACAGGCGTGAAGTTATGTATGTATGTAATAATAATAAATATAAAATAGCACTATTTGAAATAAGATTTTGTTCTTATATTTATTTTCTATGAGTTCTAACATAATTTCATTAAATAAGATTTTTTTTATTGACATAAATTAATGGTAGGTACTTTATGAATATTAAATAAAAAAATAGGTATAGTATATAAATATACATAGCGTACAGGCAAATTATAAAAAGAATATTTTGCGTTTACTTCATTATTTTGTTTAACACTGCAAAAACGCATTAACTAATAGATTTAGGTTAGTGCTTTTATGTTGGTATAAATATTATCAAACTTTTACTTGACGTTTCAAGTTTAAATGAGCGACTTGAAAAACGTTTAGTTAATAATAATAATGATCCCGACTCTCAACCGACTGGTCAAATTGTCGGGTCTTTTCCCCCATAATATGCCTAATAATATTAATAATTTGTTTTTATAATTATAAATATATTTTTTTTTTCATGTCATGATCAATTTGTACTCTATGTACCTATTTGTATTAATTCGTATAATCCTGACTGAAAAAGAGTGCCAAGAGTTTTTTCCGCCGGCTTTTTTTGCCTCTTGGTCTACTGTAATATCTTATTCAATAACTATCACTTGTAAAAGCCGAAGTACAAAATTGTGACGTCACTAAGCGGCCATTCGATGGTCATTCAAAATCATTTCATTATTAATTATGTATACATAGAGAATTTAATGAATTGTGAAAACTTAAATCATAACTTTGTGAAAAGCTCAAATCTAATATATAAAATTCTCGTGTCACAGTTTTCGTTGCCATACTCCTCCGAAACGGCTTGACCGAGATTGATGAAATTTTTTGTGCTTATCCGGTATCAATGAGAATCGGCCAACATCTATTTTTTTTTATTTATATGGTAAAACAACATTTGCCGGGTCAGCTAGTCTTCTAATATATAAAATTCTCGTGTCACAGTTTTCGTTGCCATACTCCTCCGAAACGGCTTGACCGATTTTGATGAAATTTTTTGTTCTTATCCGGTATCTATGAGAATCGGCCAACATCTATTTTTTTTTATATGGCAAAACAACGTTTGCCGGGTCAGCTAGTTATATCATAAAATATTAGTTAAATATTTTCAAGATGGATACCTTTAACTGACCATCTGAAACGGCTGGCCATATTACCCTGAGTACTCGGTAATAATTCGCTAGGTTTTTCTTTCATAAGCCAAAATATCCGATCTTAGTTTGTTCATCAATTAAGGAGTTTGTTTAGGGCTTTAGGTCAACACCAGCTCATAATACTATAAAAATACTTAAAGGACAACGTAATATTCTATCGAGTTTAGATTCGAGGGGAAAATACACAGACCTATTAGATTGTAGACGTAACATACAAAAATTCGTAGATTTTTGTATCCTATTTGTGCTCGGAGGAGTGTATAATTTCGTTTCATTAAACTCTCTCCTATTAAGGAATTAAGTTTGTCCTCTCAAGCGCCGGATGCCGATGGTCCGCATGAAAAAAAACTCCGTCTAGTGTCGGATGCCGATTGTCAGCAGTATGTCAGCAGAATTTTGTATTATTATTATTGGGTGTTTTGGGGTTTGGCGACCTAGAAGATCTATTGTGTGAGTCCCATTTGTATAAAATTATAACAGTTGTGTATAAAATTTTTTTTCTTGTTCCGTACGGGAATCGAACCCGCAACCACTGGCGTCTAAGGCAGACAGATTTACCCCATCGCTAAAGTGGTCGTCAAATAACAAATCACAATAACAAATCCTTAAGCTTTATTATTTTATTTTTATTTATGTTGGCATATATTTTATTACTAGCCACCGCGCGCGGTCTTACCCGCGTATCTTTTGATCCCGTAGAAATTTCGGAATAAAATAGCCTATAACCTTCCTCAAGAGTTGGGCTATCAAATGCAAAAAAAAATCTTCAAATCCCACTTGTAGTTTCTGAGATTAGCGCGTTCAAAAAAACAAACTCTTCAGCTTTATATATTATTATAGGTAAGTTTGAACTCTGCGTGAAACTTAATAGGAATTAAAATAAATCTTTAAAACGATAGATTACGGAAAGTATCGCGTTGTGAAATCCTAGGTACTTGAAAGTATCGGTTATTTCAAATCCAATCGAGAATAGAAGTCGAGGTCTACTTCAATCAGGTCTACGGCAGGACCGATAAAAAGTAAATTGACTTAGGTCCTTCTCCAAAATATTGTAGTTTAGGGCATGGTCTGTGGCAAATTCTATTAAAGTTTTGGAAGTTTTGAGAGTTTAATAATAGCCCTTCTAGACCCGAATACTTTATCTTTGACCTTACTGTAACCAATAGATGAAATCGAGGTTAAATGCTATTTTAAGTACCTACGAACACTTCTGTATGTTTATGGGCCATGTAAACGAAGAGTTATTCTTGCGAAATGTTATAGGAAAGATAAAATCTTTTACGTGATCAAAAATTACGAGGTCACCCAAAGCTACTTATATTAAATACTAGCCACCGCGCGCGGTTTTACCCGCGTAACTTTTGATCCCGTGGGAATTCCGAGATAAAATATAGCATATAACCTTCCTCAAGAGTTGGGTTATCAAACCCAAAAAGATTTTTACAAATCCCACTTGCAGTTTCTGAGATTAGCGCGTTCAAACAAACAAACTCTTCAGCTTTATATATTAGTATATAGATGTATGAGACATGTCAATATACAGCATTGGCCTTAACCATCATCATCATCAGGCAGGCAGGAGACGACCCCTACTGTCCGGGTAGGGTTGTCTTAGAACAGCCCTATCACCCCGGGATAAGCGCGTCGTATAGTGACTAATCCGAGTGACCCTCTCTTGGTGGTAGGATTGGACCACCCCTCATACAAAATCTGCCTCCAAATATTAGGTCCTTACATATGAAATAGGTGTTTTGTCGTACTGACCACTTTAATCTCAAATATCTTCTCTTTGGTTTAGAATTCCAAATTCAAATTTATACAGCTATTTACTCATCAATTTGTGTCTCGAAAGCCGTATTTCTTTTGTTTTTTTTTAAATGGAAAATTTAAAATTTCGCTTTTTTTACGAGTATGAGTTACACCATGGCACCAGTGCTGCAGAAACGGCTCGAAGAATTAATTATGTATATGGCAGTTGTGTCGTTAGAGAAAGCACAGTGCGTTTTTGATTCCAACTTTTTCGTTCTGGAAATTTCAACCTACAGAACAATCCCCCTGGACGGCCGGAGACCAAAGTCGACGATGAAGAATTGAAGGCTATTGTGGAAGCAGATCCATCGAAAACTACGTCCGAGTTAACTGCAGGCTGCGGTGTTAGTGATAACACTGTTTTAATCCACTTGAAACAAATTGGGAAGATAAGAAAGCTCTAAAGGTGGGTACCTCATGAATTGAGTGAAGCAAACCGACAAACGCGCGTCGACTGCTGCGTTACATTACTGAACTGGCACAATAATGAAGGGATTTTAAATAGAATCATTACCTGTGATGAAAAGTGGATACTCTACGACAATAGGAAGCGCAGGTTGCAATAGCTGAACCCAGGTGAATCATCCAAATTCTGCCCCAAGAGAAAATTAAGTAGAAAAAAATTATTGGTCAGAGTTTGGTGGACTAGTGCCGGTGCGGTGCACTCCAGCTTCCTTAAATCTGGCCAGATGATTACTGCAGATATTTAATATAGTCAGCTCCAAATAATGATGGATAAACTAGCCATTGGTCAATCGCACAAGGCCACTGCTGCTTCAGGACAACGCAAGACCACACACTGCAGAACAGACTGCTACCAAATTACAGGAGCTTCAATTGGAATGTTTTAGACATACACCGTACTCCCCGGACCTTGCTTCAACAGACTTCCATTTTTTTTTAGAAAATTGGATTACTTTTGCAAACCGCCTTCAAAGATTTTATTGATTCCTGTCCTAATGTTTTTTTTAGAAAGGCATAAATGAACTACATATGAGATGGCAAAAGTGCATAGATAGCAATGGATCATACTTTGATCAAATAAATATATTGTATTAAAAAAATAAACGACTTTTATTCCTTCGATACAAAACGCCAATTTCATATGTAAGGACCTTATATTACCGAACGCGGTGACGTGCTCCGACAATATTTTATGAAAGTCAGTTCTTTCCCTGGCAAATAATTCTATGCATTAAAATGACAGTTCGAGTGTGCCCAACTTAGGGAAGAAAAACAATAGTGATGCGGTTTGAGTGAACGAATAGTGATTTTTCAACCGACTTCCAAAAAAGGAGAAGGTTTTCAATTCGTCTATGTTTTTTTGTGTCTTAGTTACACGATTTTTCGGACAATTATGAATGGATTTTTAAAATTCAGTGCGAAAAAAAAACTTCTTTTACTTCTGCCGTAACCTAGCATTAAACAAACTCAAGTAAAAATTTGTTAAAAACTGCATTGCGTTAAAATTTTATGCTAAACCAATGGAAAAGTCAAAGGCGAGGTTAGATTTTTATGAAAAAAGAAATACTGGTAATAGCCTAGGTTCTTCAAAATATCACTCGAACCTTCGTTGTCCTCATCCGGCGTTTACTAAAATATTAGCTATCGAATCTAATCGAAAATATATCTCCCGTCTTCCCCAATTTCCAACCGTCATGCAAGTTTTGCGTCAACGTAAATAAACACAGGATAATTTGATTCTCCCTAGTATCCTCAAAATAATATCCCTAGAGCTTGTGTATAAAACCAATAATTATAACTCGAATAACAAACGGCAATAAATAAATGTTTGTAAAGACTATGCTCCCTTGACAGACGTACTTCTAATATAATATCATTTCTAAGTAAGCAAATCTTGACATAATTGAATTTAAAAATCCAGCTGAGCCCGATAATTTCCAAATACCCATCAACCTAAATCGAATAAATTAAATATCTCAAAAAGCTGCTTACACAAGTTTAATTTCACGCAAAGAAATCCGCTGACGAGCACTCTTTATAAACGCGCTTCATCGTTCAAAGTTGCCACTCTAAATAACAAATCTTACTCAAAAAAAAAAAAAACGCGGTAAAGTTTGACAGCTCAGCTCATATTCGTGACACAGATTGATGTTTGAGTACCTACAGGAAATAAACATTTATTTAAATGTGACAGCTTTGAATTTAGAACGTTCCTTTTTTGTTTTGGGGATTAAAGTTTTTTTTTCTACGAACAGATTTGTGCAACTTTTACGAGTAGCGTGGGAGCGACGGATATTTTACGATAAAGATTTGCATGTATTGTTGAAAGTTTCGTAGTAAAAAGGCCGGAGGCTCAGGAAGTGTATAACATTATACAGCAAACACGAGATAAAACAAAAGCTGTTTACTTAAACTTTGTTCTGGTTGTTTGGTTAATTTGAAAATATAGACACAATTTTCGGACTCTTTTAGGACTAAGTTAATGTTTATTATCGTATTAAATTAAGAGACGAGAATTTTTTATGGAGGGCCTTAGCGAAGTTTTTACAGAGAACTTCCATTGTTTAGTAAATATTAATAAAATGAATCTGTCGTCTCAGTTACAGTAATACTGAGAATATGTAATAAGAACCTGTGGAAAAATGTAGCACGCAAAACTGTTGACGTCCAAGATCATGGATTTTACAATTTGCATGAATTAAAGGCAGCAGCTTATGTTTCCATTCTTCAAAGTCAAAAAGCCAAATATATGGAGGCATATTATATTTAAGTCAAATGTTTGTTAAATAGACAAAGATTATAAGTATAATTTAAAAAAAAAAACTTACTCGATGGAAAGTAAAACCGCGAAACCACGATGAAGAAATGTAAAGCATTACTGTCACTGACATCAATTTTCTTGAATCATGGAAAATACAGACGAATGGAAACCCTTATTTTTTGGAAGTCTTTTGAAAATTACCTTCATTTCTTATTCACTAGCTGTTCCTCATGGCTGTACTCACTTAATTTCCGACCCCTTTAGAAGCAACCTATGTATGTGTTTTAAATAAGACACGTTTTTAACAAGCTATAGACATCGCCTAGTAAAAGACTCGTGTAACTTATTTAATAATTTGTGAATACTTAAAATTAATTACTCTATTAAGCTTTCATTACTATGCGCATAGGTTAGGTATATTACAACAAAAAAAAAAACAAAAACTTTTTATCATTAAAAGAAAGTACATAATATTGTTAGAGATTGGAGTCTCCTTTTAAGCATACGTAGCCTGTATCAGGGGACTCCGCTCTTTCATATAAGCATGTCATAAGTTTACATACCTACCATTTATATAATAAATTATGTTTACAGTTTATTAAAAATATTAAAAGACACATGTAAAAGAAAAATAGAAAGTGTATGTGTAGGAGTGTGTGTTTCAGTGCTAGGTCCTACAGCGACTTTATTTTTTCTTCTTATATGTTTTACTAAAGGGTTATAATTTAATTTTTTGTGCGTAGATAATACGCAGTGTAAAATTATTTGAATTACAATTTGCCTGACAGTACGTTTAACGTTTAAATTTAGATTTCTCGGTACAACATGCCTTAGTGACTTGAACACAAATAATAGCTTTCTGACTCTGTTTATGACGTGCTCAAGATGTGAAAACCATGATAGTCTTTGACACCTAGGTATTTTAATTCAGCAACTCTTTTGATATCTGGACAATCACAGCTCGGAGCAGCTTGATTACAAGAGTGTATTTTATTAATATATAACCAAGGTTATCTCGCGGGTAAAGCCAATGACGGTACCGTGAGCTCCATCTATGGCGAATGAGGTACACTTTGAGATTTTTAGTGGGTAGGTTCGGTCTTCTGCCGGATCATCCCCACATACCCCGCCGTTCCCCTTTGGGCGGTCGGGGACGTGATTGCACGTTTTCCTTAAGTAAATAAAAAAAGGTATATAAATTATAGATTTCTGTTAGAATAGTTCTGCCACCCCTGAATAAGGGTCGCGAACAAGGTGGACTTAGTTCTTATGCGAGCGTCCACCGTTTAGTTGTAACAGTAACTTGTCCCCTGGAAAGTGGTCTTTCGTAATTCTGACGTATTCTCCTCCTCCTCTCAGTGAACACTCGTACGGTCAATAGGCCTGCGGGTGTTCTGAGGGGTTGTCTTCTGTGGCGGAAAAACATTTTTTTTTGTAGCAACCGATCAAGGTTTGTTGTTTATCCTCCACCATTCATATGAAATCTACAGCCAAATATCACTGTCTCGACGCTCTTCAAATGATGGCTGTCATCTTTGACCTTATCTACACTTAGTATCAGGTGATATTAAGATAAGTCGAGGATAGAAAAACCATTAAAAATAGAGTAGTAAACACAATCAATCCCTACAAACCACCACATTTATTATATCAAGTCAAAAGTGAAAATCACCAAGTTGTAACAAAAAATAGAAATAATATAGAAGGTAATATTGGAATCTAATTTTCCGGACTCCAGCTGTAATTTCCCGGCACCCTCTCACATTTCCCGCTACGTCACCTGGCTACGTGATTGGGAATCCAGAGAAAAATGTTGACCAATTAATTAGGTACTTTCAATGTATCCCGTCCAACCTCTTTTATTGTCGAGAAAATTTAGAGCGAAAATCGATATTAGCCGAACGATCGTAAAAACCGTATTTACGGCACTTTACCGGTGTTTAAGAGTGATTGTTATTGTTTGAGGTTATTATAATTTTAGTATGGGTGATTATTGTTTGGGTGGTTTTGGGTCTTAGCCTGTTTAGGGTCAGGACTGAATAGCCTGTATTTATTTGGCTAATAGGTGATTCATATTAATGAATTAACTTAAGAAATAGAATATTCAAGATGTTTTTGTCTTCTTTTTTGCTTTCTTCGTATGAAAGGACTGTTGCAAACGCTATAATGATGATCACCCCCAACACGTGAGTCAATTTTGAGTTTCTGCAATTCTAGAGAAACTACCGATGTGGCATTATAACCGCTTATACCCAACGCGGTTGTAATACCATTAAATCAAATTAAATCTATAGCTTATCTTATCACTTCGGTGCTGGACTCAGAGTAAAAGAAAAACATAGAATGTTCCAGCTGCTTCTCTTCCCGGGCATACTGTAAAAGTTAGTTAAGGGACAGAGGTTTTATTGACGTTTTTGTGGATGACAGGCTGACCCCCTGTCACTGCAACAGTCTCTCATAATCATTATAGTGCCTCAAAATTTTCCGAACGTGACCTCAGATGGTTTTATAGCCTCTGGTGTTCTGCCTACCCCATAAGGGATACAGGCGTGAAGTTATGTATGCATGCATGTATGTGAATGTATAAATAAGCATATTTTTTATCAATAATTATTGATAACTAAGCATATTTTTATCAATAATTATTGATAAAAATATGCTTGTTTAATAATAATTATTTAAGATAAAATACTTTTAAACCGGATTTATCGCGTATAATTTATATTTTAATTTTTAACTCGTTTAAACGTTTCGGTATCTTTGCAGACCTCGTGGTCACGAGCGACTGGTTGATGTCGACTGGTAAAAGTCGAGTTAAAATGTAAAATAAGGTATTTTATTTTGAACAATAAAGGACCTTTTTGGATTTTTTTTATAAGTGCTTACGATTTTAATTCAATTGTATAAAGTATGTGGAACCTCCTTTTCAGTGTCCTAAAAATATTTAACAAGCTCTTAATTTGTTAACCATTATAATTTAATTCTGGGTTAAATAAATATTTTTCAACAGACAAATTTGCTGCTTCGAGATTGATCCAAAATCGTAATCTTATGATTGCCGAAATCTTGATCAAATGTCTTCAGCTGTGACAATACTCCGTAACAATCTCCATTTAGTGAGAAGTAATTTAACACCAATTCTACGAAGTTAGCTTTAAGTTAAATAACATCCCAATTTACAATCACCTTCACATCAAGGATTACAGATTGCCGGCAATATGGCCTTTGCTACACTAGTAATAAAGTTCTTAGATATTTATAAACATAGCTTTCGACTTAACTTACAGTCAGCTACACGTTAAAGCTAGACACGAGTGGATAATTTAGTCCATACGACGCAAGTAATACAGTCCAAAGATTTTCTAAAATGTAGTCTTCATCTTAAAATCGTTGGTTCACAGTCTTATTGACCATAACTCAGGAAGACTATTTGTGTTATATCCTTTCTGTACAAGTGTTAACCCTTGACATCGTTTGCTGTCAGCATAAACAATTGTAATGAGCAACAGTGGTCCTTATTCACAAACTGCTTGTTTGAGCAGGGTTAGATGCAAAGCGTTTGTAAGAATATTTCCCTATTAATTTGAAATGTCAGGGCTTTAAATATTCTCTAAATAAAAGTTTTTTTTATATTATAAAGTCTTCAAATCCAAAAATCATTTAAATTTAGCTTCACAGTTCAAAAATAATATGCGTTTTCCATTCAATCGGAGCATATACTACATAGCGTTTTCACAAACCTCATTTGTTTTCACAAACCTCATTTGTTTTCTCAAACCTCATTTGTTTTCTCATGCTCAATGTTATTTAAATTGTGTTATTGAATGAATTGACGAAGATAGTAATCCATCGCTATAGTCGCCAATTATTTAATAAAGCTTTTACTTAACCGTCTTTAATCAAATCTATAATGCTTTTTCCTGAAAGCGAACACTAATCCATGAAAGCTCTTGCATATTAAAAGTACATTCTTAGCAACATATTAGATATTAAACGCAGTAAAACTATCAGGCCGTATAGTTTTTAATTAAATGTTGGAAGGAAAGTATCAATTTAAGGAATACACCTTAATAAGTGGATATGTAACTTTAGATACATAACACAATTAAGTATTAGAAAAGTTTGTGAAGATGTAAAGATGTTAAAGGCTCTTTTGGGTAAATGGCAGGGAGGATTAGGGGAAAATTTCGCATAAAGGTTATTTTTTTATTAAAACCCAATATTTCGTGCAGGATTTTTAAATTTCCTATTGCGAATTTTGTAATTTTACTCATCAATCCCAATGTTGGTTTTAATGATTTAGGTATTTTATTACCTATTTTGTTATTTTTCATTATTTATTTATTTACACTTTATTGTGCAGTAACAAAAATGGGAAATACAAAACATGGAACAAAAGGCGGTCTTATCGCTCTAGAGCGATCTCTACCAGACAACCTTTAATTATTTTAAAACGCATTTCAATAAACTTGCATGTATGCTTTATTTTATTAGAGACTAAGCCGTTTCTGACCTCAATCTCACCTGATGGTAAGTGAAGATGAGGTCGCAGATGAAAGCACATAGAAAAGAACTGGCTCTTCATTAAATATTCTGAAGGGTGGATGATATCAAGATATTATCATAGAAACAGCTAATACGTAAATCATAAATAAATAAAAAAAAAATTTTTTTTTGACACACAACATTATCTAGCCCAAATTAAGTTTCTTAAAGAACTTGTGTTATGGATACTAGATAACTGATATACTTAAGAAATATATAAACATACATATTGAATAAATACATATTTTTTTATTAGAATAAACTTAAATAAACATATCAACATCCATGACTTGATAACTAATATCTGTGTTCATCACACAAATATCCGCCGCCGCCGGGATTCGAACCCAGGACCTCTGGCATAGAAGGTAATGTATGTTAACGCTACACCAGCCGGTCGTCGACCGAATACTCTATATAGAATACTCTACATCTTTTTGAAGGGAGCGTAGGTTTGTGTGGCCAACGGCCATCCTTGATGGAAAATGTGCCGAATTTCTTTGCTCGTACGATAATGTATTTTTGGAAATATTTAATGAAGAGTCAGTTCCTTCCCAAGTCCTTATGCTGTCAACATCGTCCTCATCTGCAAATACCATTGAGTGAGAGAGAAAGTTCAAAGGCAAGGTACTACAGAAGACAGCAGATCAAGCGTTAAATTACCTGTCAAATTTCCCCAACCAATTTTAACTTAATGTCGAGGGCATAGAGTTCATTCAAGTAATTTTTAAGCTATTGCATAGCTTCTATGGCGGGCCTTGAGCTTGAGGACCGAATCCAGAAATTCCGTAACGAAAATAAACCTAACACCCCCCACTCCGACCGGCACAGCGGTGATACTTTGATTTCATAACTTTACATGCGGGCTTTAATAAACAATCAGCGCCATCTACTAGGAACTTGTGGAGCTTCATATAAGATCAAACATTACTGCATTAATAAAATAAATAAATAATTATAATTGCATAAGTTGATAAAAATGCTATGCAATAGCTTTACCGCGGCAGTCTCCGAGTGCCACACGTCTTTTATTTTTTACAGATTCGTAACGCTTGATGTGCTGCCTTCTGTACAAAAAAGATAAAGGTAACTTTAATTTATGAAGAGCCAGTTAGTTTCCAAGTCCTTATGCTGTCAACATCGTTCTCATCTACAATTAGGAACCATTGAGTGAGTGAGAGAGAGAGAGTTCACACGCGAAATAACTTTAGCTGCACGACCTAAAACTCAAGATAATGTCAGCTCGTTTTGTGTCAATCGAGAACGCTACGCTCGAAGACTGAGAAACAGATGGAGATGATGATGTATAACTTTTTCCATCTATCAATCTGACGCTTGACACCTCAGTTGCTCGTGACCACGGGGTCTGCAAAGACACCAAAACGTCGAGTTAAAATTTAAAATGTAAATATACGCGATAAATCCGGTTAAAAAGTGTTTTATTGAATAGTATGAATTGCGAAAACTTAAGACAATATTAACTTTGGTTATTTTTCATACTCATAACACAGAACAACACCTAGGCAAACGCGTCACATTCTCTTATTGGCATCAACATAATCTAGTTTCGTGAATAAAGGTGAAGTCGTGAAGAAATTGGACCCACGGTGTTGAAGGAAGACGATCATTTCCGGTTACTTGTTAGCAACCTTCAGCCCTATTAGATTTACTTCTACGACCTATTTTGTAAAGGTTTCCTGGGACCATATCCGGTTCACTATTTTGTATTTGGAACTAATAAATTTTCACTCGAAAAAGATCATTTTAGGTCTCTTTTGCTTTTCAACCGAGTTCCAAAAAGGAAGAGCTTCTCAATTCGTCTGTATGTTTTTTGTGTCTTTGTTACACGATATTTTGGACAATTATGAATACTTCATACTTCAATTACTTCATTAAAAATTTCAAACATTGAAAAAATATGTTTGATTTTGAAGAATGTTTACATTGATGACATTATGATTCAGCCAAAGTTTTATAATAATAATAATAATACGTCCGATTGTCGGGTCTTTTCCGCCGAAAGGCGTGTAGTTATAAGTGTACAAAATAATAATAATAATAATAATAATAATCAGATTAAACCAGCGCAAGCTGTGAAAAAAAAAGTAGGAAAATAACAATAATAATCATTTATTTCAAGTATCAAAGGACTCATTTTGAACATATATTTACACAATCAGTCATATTAAAATATAAAATTACAGATACAAATAAAAATAATATATTTTTTCATCATTTACTTAATAAACATTTCAACAAAGCATTTAATTAAATTAATAATTATTTTATATATAAGTCATACGATTCAAAGTCCAACAAAAATAACATGTCATGTACCTCAGTCCTGGTGCGCAATGTGCAGTTCAGAGCAATGTCTGATGTAAAGACAGTCTACCCTATCCGCAAGTGTGGCCAGCAAGCTGTTCTTGCTCGCACGTACTCGCCGCACCAGCGAACTGCCCCTCCTACGCATAATGGTATAAAAGCAATCCATACGCATTTCAGCAAACATGGTTGATGCACTACAATACCTAGGGAATCCCATCAGCATCCGAAATGAATTATTAAACTGGACTCGAAGGGCGCTGTATGATTTTTTGGTGTAATCTGCCCACAGGCTGCAGGTGTAAAATGTGTTACAATAGGCTCTAAAAAGAGTAAGTTTTACTTCGGCTGAGCAGCGAGCGAACCTGCGAATAATCATATTAGCTCTAACTGACAACGCCCTTCGCTCTCGTGCAATGTCCTCATCATCTTTCCCAGAAGATGTGACCATGTGTCCCAGATATTTAAATTTACCTACCCTTTGTAATGCGGTGCCATAAAGTGTTAGTGGAGGCAATTCCTCGATCTTTCTTGGTCCACCCTGAAAGACCATAACTTGACTCTTCTTTACATTATAGAGTAGTCCATGACTAGTGGCATATGCCTCGCAAATACTCAATAATTTTCTAAGTCCACAGACCGAGGCGCTCAGCAGCGCCATATCATCCGCGTAACTTATATTATTAATTCAAGTGAAGTTTTGAAGTGAAGTTGGTTTTTTAATGTCCTGCATTCGTTCATTGATTATCTACTCGTCAAAGAATAGTGGCAAAATCTTGTCTGGGTTGTTTTGGAGTCCTTGGATTTCATAAAAACGAATCAATTTGAATTATTTTACAACGATTTTTTATATTTTCACTTCTTTTCTTTAAAGCCGGAGTTATTTATCAAGATAAAAAGCATATCAAATGATTACGAACTAGGTTCGTAATTACTGACGTAGATGGCGTGACAAGGGCAAGCAGCATGAGATCAATGAGCTGTATCGATTATTAAATGAACAATCGATTCAATGGGGAGTTTTCTGACAGCTCATTAAAAAAACAAAACTGTACAAAATTGGTACAAAAGGCTTCGATAGATGGCGCTTTACAAAAGGCGAAGGCGAAGAATTTATTCCACACTGCGTTTTTAAAAGTAAAATAAATTAATTGATGTCTGTATCAGAAATTGAACGTATAAATAACCATAGATGGTAGATACCACTTACCTACATTATAGTTTACAGCCTTAACGCCTTCGGCTTTTTAAAAGTGCCATCTATAGAGGTTTTTTGAACTAATTTTTATGAGCTGTCAGAAAACTCCCCATTAACCTTTCTATAGTTGGTTCTGATTTTAATACATTACTAACATGTTGTTATTCTACCAGGTAAATATTAATATGGTGATATATATTTTGAAGCAATATAAAATTTTATTCCAAAAAATCTAATAAGGTGTCATCAGATCGATTCAATGTTGAATCGATTTTAAATAAAATCGAATGAAATGTTCAGCTCTTCTTTAGTCTTTGAGTGGAAGTGATAGGAAGGTGACTAACGATTTCTGTTGATTTAATGTTAATCTGACTTAAGTGATTTGATTATTTTAATGTTACGTTATTACACTGTTCATTCATGACCTAAAAATACAAAAATCGATGTATATTTTCTTCGGCTTTCCCGAATGAAAATAGACTCACTTGTACACTCTGGTACTAATACCGAACCATCAGACATATTTTTTTATCACGGGACGCTTCCATTTAACATAAGACAACTCCTAGTATGGAGATTTGCCACTGTTCTTTTAACCTCATTTCGTTGATAGGTTTGTAAATACACTTGGAATAAATCTGTTTATTTAAATTCATTATAAATCCAAAATTAGTGTCATTTTAATTCACAGCGTTATCTAATATATAAAATTCTCGTGTCACAGTTTTCGTTGCCATACTCCTCCGAAACGGCTTGACCAATTTTGATGAATTTTTTTGTGCTTATCCGGTATCTATGAGAATCGGCCAACATCAATTTTTTTTTATTTATATGGCAAAACAACGTTTGCCGGGTCAGCTAGTATATAGATAATAAAAATGAATAATTACTTGGGTCATCTTTCTTCGATCAAAGTCATGAAACAAAATCAACATTTAAAACAAACTTGAGAAACTCCGTAAGCTACAGATTGCTTAACTTTAAAGTAGATAGTTTAAACCTTAATATTGCCCAACATTTTTCTATTCATTATACAGGGCGACTGGCACATGATCCGCCATAGGAGCAGAGCGTGTAGATAAGATCATTTGCAATTATTATCTATGGGTATCTATGGGTTGAGTCTTATAGTTTTGGAGATGGGCAAAATTTTGTACCTTTTTGAAATTTTCCCAAAAGTTTGCCTTTAGACTCTCACAACGTTTTTATTAATCCATTTTTTTTATAAATTATCATTATTGAGTAACTTATGCGAGCTTGTTTAAGTTACATAGATTTTTGCCGGAAATAAATTCTCATTAAAAAGATATTGCCCTTGAAAAATCACAAAAGGGTGAAAAAAATCTCGAACACAAAAATTTCTACACATTTAAAAAAAGTCGGCAGGGTTTTGTAAATTTATTTTGATTTAAAAAACTTCTTTAGCTCATAAGCTTTCCAAAAATAATTTAATACAAAACATGTTTTATTTCAATGCAAAATTCTCTTAAGTGAGTAACTAGACTCATTTTCCATTATGATTTATTGTAATGGACAAAGTAAACGTACATTTATGCAAAGGTTAGGAAATAGACTTTTACGTTTTGTCTTTTTTACGCTAAGGTGAACCCTGTGCAGCTTTTCTAGGACTATTCATTTTGGCATATTAGAACTCATGGTGTTGTAAAAAAACTTTAATTAGTCTTATTAGACCTCTAAACCGTGCCATAGTGCTTTGTTTTCTCTAACTAGAAAAAATTGTTTTCAGTTTGAGCAATTGACTAACTACATATTTACAAAGTAATATTACATTCTTGGATTTATTTACAAAGGATTTTAAGGATAAGGGGATGACAAGAAGATAGGAAGTAGTTAGATCTGGGGAACTGGAGGGGAAGGATATGTATAGATAGGCAGGGTGTAGAGAGCAGTTAAAAATATGTCCCTGTCCATAGTGACATATTTGGTTGAGTGAATTTGTAATTTTTTTTGGAAACAGTTAGTGGGCTAGATGCTTTCATAAAATTTATCTAGTAGGTATCTACACTAAGTGTTTTGTCCCACTCGTTGCTCCAGTTTAGTCCAATGACTAAGACACCATATAAGACTTACTTAAGACCATAGGAGAAAACCTACCCTTTAGTATCGACAGATAGGTTGAGACCGATAGGTTTACCCCAACACCATAGTGGTCGTTACTAAACGAGTAAACGTTTAGTAACGACCACTATGGCGTTGGGGTAAACCTATCTGTCTCAGGCGCCAGTGGTTGCGGGTTCGATCCCCGCACGGAACCAGAAAAAAAAAATGTTCCGTGTCTGGGTGTTTATCTATTTATGTATTTATATTCTAGGTTCCCCCCTAGTTCGCTATATGGTATCCCATAACACAAGCTATGCTTACTTTGGGGCCATGTAGATGGTGTGATTGTCTGGGGTTTTTTTTTATAGTATTCCAAGAACCCTATAACGACATCATCTCTAGCAAAACAGACTACTAAAACCTAATATTTACTTAACCTGACCGACTCAAAAACGAACACAAAACTAAAAATATCTCAATGAAATAGTAAAATGATAGCGAAAATAACCAAAACACGTGTATATACTTACCTGACAGTCACAACCTGAAACGATTCTTCGAATTTGTCGGTTGAAGCAGCAAGTAAATTGTCTGTCAGCTAGCAGTGTTACGATAGTTAAAAAATTGAAATAAATCCTATCTAAAGAATAACAGCTGTTAGTCGATTATCCGACCATTGAAAAATTTAACTAAAGTATTATAAAACACAACTTTATTACACCGGGTAATACTTTATTCGACAGATAACTTTTATCCGACGATTTAAAAATTGGCCCTAAGTTTTATATTTTTAAGTACATAGTTTTTAGCGTATAGAAAGTTCGTACCACACAAAAGTTCGTAAACACAATAAAAACGTCTTCTATTCAATATAAACCTAACGTTTTAAAGCCTTTTCGAGAGCAAATGCCTAATACTTCCTTTGTCCTACATTCAAATACATTTACGCAATGGACCGTTATCGGCCATCTAACAACCGTTCTCCCAAGGCACTTATAACTTGGACAATTCGAATTAAGCTCTACGGATTTGTAATCGATGAAACGGCATCAATTATTACCATCTTAAATAATGGAAGGTATATTTTCACGGCAAAAAGCTATTTGTTGGGACGAAAAAAGGTTGATTTTAGAATTTGAGGTGGTAAAAATTAGATAAAAGGCTACTTTTGGGTTCTCGATTGGAGTATTTTGTTTAAATAAAATAAATTAAATTAACAGATAAAGGTCAGAAAGTACACGTCTTTCTGCGAAGTGCCTTTTCACTTGACGTTTGAAAGAATCAAGGCTGTGAATTGTGATAAATAAGTAAGTAAATGCTAAATTTGCCTATAAAAACAATGTTAAATGTTTAAAATTACATAGGTACTGTACATAGGTTTTCTTAAATAAAGTAATTTATTTACATTTGCAGACTTTTCATAGTTTGATAAGTATTTCTTTTAATTTTTTTTTAAATCTTTAATTTTTAAACATGATTAACATTAAAAGGGAGTTACCATTTTTAGGTTATTCCTGAAGACAAAATGCGCTGACTTCGAACCTGATAGTAAACGTTTTTAACTTGTTTAAAAGTAGTAGAAAAGGTAGTTTTCAATACTGATCTGTTGGAGACTTGAATCCAGGACTTCTCACACCGCAGATCACTAAATGGTTGTGAGCGATACAGCTTAGATTATAAATTCTATTTATTATTATTTATATTTTTATTTCTTTGCACTAATAATTTTGTAAAATTTATTTTGTAAATTGTATTGTTTTTAATCTATATTATGATTGTAGGATGTAAGATTAGAGTTCTTAGCCTTAAATGTATGCACAAATGTGAGAAAACTAACTGTCAAAGTAGTCGAGTAGATCGTGCCCGGCAACCTAGCCGACGTCCGCGCCTTGTTGTCTTCCTCTTTTGTTAACTTAAGTATATTGAAAATTCATTAAATTCGTATAAGTGCTTTCCGTGTGTTTAATTGCATCGATTCTAACCATTCGTCGTTTACAATGATATTCACTGTTTTTTTTCCGCCAAGGAAATATTTGGAAATATTAAGAGGAGTTACGCACGAAAGAGTATCTATAGGTTTGTTAGCCCAGGTTAGCAGCCGTAGAACTGAGCAGCGATGGCTGAACACTGACAGTGTCAGACTCTTCAGGAACTGGGTAACCACTAAACATCCCCCTTTGCTGATCAATCTTTTTACAGGCCAGTAATCGTCATCGGAGCGACAGCCAATTGGTAGATAGAGGCTCCGCATGGTATTCACTGAACTCATTGCAGACACTTATGTGCTACAAGCTTTGCCTGCGACTTGGTACGCGCATAAAAATTGACAGTTTATTGTATCCTAACTAAACGCGCTATAACTATCGTTCAATTTCAGAAATTTCTTCCAGAATTCAACCGGACACTCATTGAAGAACCTTTTTCCAAGTTTCACATTAGGTGCACTCAAGTTACAAGATTAATAAAACATTGCCGTTTCATACATGATTTTCGACATATTAAGTATGGTAGAAAAACAAACTAACTCTACACCGAACACATTCTGAACACCAAAAGATTTCTACCATCTAAGATAGCATCTTAAGAATATTTACGAGAGCAAATCCCAGAGCGAAAGCTAGCGAAATATATTTCAAAAGAAAATCCGCTCAGCTTACACAACCGAGTATTCGGCAGGATTTATTTTTCTCGTTCGAAGTTGAGTTTCTTCACGGTATTTAGGCGACAGTGTGGTGGTGGCAAAAGCTTACAGAAGCCGAGTTTTAGAGGTCGTTATTAAAGTATCAAGACTTTTATACGGACTAAAGCTCTTTGGGTAATGTAGTGTTAGTTCAATTTTTTAGTTTTTTTTTGTAAATGGGTTTTAAGATTGGTTTGTAAAGAGAATGGAATTATATCAAGTTATACCTTAAATTCTTCGGATTTGCATGATTATAATTTTTTGTATTTACGTTTTGTGAGTATTTCTTCCTTAGATAGACTACCGGCGAAAAATTACGATCAAAAAATAAAAGAAACACTTATAAAAGTAATTGAAAGCTGTTGTATTGTTTCATGGTGGCTGTAGTGAAGCTGTGCTTCATTAAAATCGAATACCGATCAGGGTCGTATTGCAAAAATACGTAGGATTATTTGAAATCTGGTTTCATTTGTCAACTTTGGGTTTTAAATAAAATAGGATATTTCATACAAACAAATCAAACAAATCTGGATTTTGGTTGTCATGGCAACGCCCATACTTTCAAGTGTTTACAAAGAAGGATTTTGGATAAAGATACAATATTGAAATCCACCAATAGCAGGTTATGAAACGCTACGCCGCGCCGCGCCGGCGCCGGGTCTATATAAAGATGGGTGACCGTCGAGGCGTCGACCATTTAATTCTCACGGCGGCTTCCGTGCACGTTGAGCAGTTGGTCCCAAGTGCTGTACACATACTAATTCTGTATACAATAGTCGTTAGGGTTTATTAGACGTTATTTTGGCGCCCTGAAAATTCTGACATCCACCACCCAGCACTGGGCCAGCTTAATTGTTTTTCGTCTAAGTCTCCTCGTCACCTAGGGGAGAGATACATAGCCTTACAGTGAGCTCATTACAAAGAGTTTTGATTATAATTTAGATATTTGCGCCCTGTAGCCATTCTTGAGCCCGTCTCGCTGTGCAATGCAGATCATAAAAAATCTGATCACAACGTTTTACTATATGAATTTTCCATGGAGCACTGGGAGCAAAGAAAAAACATAGAAGGTGCCAGCTGCTTTTCTTCCCTGGCATACTGTAAAAGTCACTTAAAGGACAGAGGTTTTATTTGAGGTTTTTTTGTGGGCGATAGACCCCCGGTCACTGCAAAAGTCTCTCTTCACCATTATAATGCCTACAAATTTGAGGCATTATAATGGTGAATGATCTTATAGCCTCTGGTGTTCTGCCTACCCCATATACAGGCGTGAAGTTATGTATGTAAGAATTAAGACCGAGATAATTATAATATTCCATTAGCTTATCCTGTTATAACAAAATAGAAGTCCATAAAACTTTAAACCTCTGACAACTGTATTTTGTAAAACCCATTTGTTTTCAACACTGTACTTGCTTAAGTCAATGTCGCATATTCTTACATCCGACAAAGGGTGTCACTTAGCGAAGTATCTCGTATGTAAAGACTATTAGTTAAGTGTCGTACGTGCTTCCTTTCTTGAAGCTCGAAGGTTTTGATTTATTAAACTAGCTGAAGTTGATAACTGGACTTTCTGTTTGATGTTATCGGTATTAGGTGTTTGCACGTGAAGGGAAATTAACCTTCTGGCGTAGAAAATGTTTATAATATAAGAGATGCTAAATTTCAATACTAGTGAAGAAAATATTCTATACTATTTGCATTAAAATAATTTGAATATATGTATGTCGGAGCTAACGATAAGTATGCGATATTAAGATGTTTGTATGACTTCATGGTAACGGAAGTATGTTGGCAGCACTGTTATACTGGGTTGATTTGTAGTCACCAGCCAAATTTAAATGTTAGTTTCTTTGATACGATATAAACGTACCTGCATATTTATTTTAGTATAGCTCAGTTCAAAAAAATAAAGATATGGCACCACAAACTTTTATGCAAATAGTCGCTGTTGATGAACATAGCTACTAAGACTCGGCATTTCTTTGATTATACTACGACGTAGTACTACAAGATGTTTTGTAGTAGCGCGTAGTTGTCTTTATTTCAATGGTAATTTAGAGTGACCATAGTTTGCTTAATGTGTTAGCGGATATATTTATTTCTTTGTAAAAAAATAAATTCTTCTTTTTTTCAAAAACCTTTTCTATAAATGATAGTAATTGCGTAAAAAAAATTTGGCCGCTGACGACAAATCAACCCTGTATAGGGTGCTAAATGCAATGAGTGACTGTTTAACATTCGATTGCAGCGCCATCGGTCATACCTTGAAGTAGGATGATGACAAGTGACCGAGTTCCACTCTTGATGCGCACGATACGATACAACGAAGCGGCATCTCATTTATTACCTCTGATAGTACTACGTCGTAGTAATATCAAAGGTAATAAATGAGTAGCTGCTACGTGCTACTAACAAAACAATATGTTTTGTAGTAGCGCGTAGTCATCCGTATTCTAAATGGCCTGCATTCGTAATTTAGAGTGACCATGCTTTGCTTAATAGTGCTATGTATATTTTTATTGACTATTCGCTTTTTAGCAGACCGATTTTGAAATAGTAGTACTACATAGTATGTTTTGGGAAAATGTCATATGATTTTTTAATAATTTGATTTAAAGCCAATCTCATGTTTCCACATAAAATTAAGACCCAAGCAAAACGACAATATTTCACTTTTTTTAAATTACCTCAGAACATGTTTTTACAAATATCATCAAATTAATTCTTTCAACATACAAAATAATGATACTCTCATCTGTCGAAGAAACAAAATCTTGCAAAATTTTGCTTTGGATTAACACGCCCTAGGCTTCTTTATAATGAAATTTATTATAATGTCTCTACAATATTGCTCATACAGCAGAAAGAATCAGAATTATGATGTCCGTAACTAGTAAGCCTCGACGCTGCTTGTTTAATTTCCAGAACAACAACTTGCTTGTACAGTCATGAATAAAAGTAGTACGTTACTTGGATTCTTATAATTTTATTTGATCTAATTTTAGGTTGATAAAAACTGGTCACATCCGAGTTGGAACATATTTATACTTTTTTATGATATGATCTGGTAAATAAGCAATTTGATTTAGCTGAAGTTAAAAGGGTCATCATTTTTCATTGGCTGGCAACGACCTATTCATTAGCTCATTATTAATATATATAAAACTGTTCCGTTACTGACTGAGTGACTGAGGTACAGAGTGACTGAGTGACTGAGTGACTGACAGACAACGTACAGACGTAATTACTGGGCGTAGAGAGCTGAAATTTGGAACATACATTCTTTAAGGGATGTAGGGATGCACTAAGGAAGGAATTCCCGAAATTCCCACGGGAAAGGGAAATATAGGACTTTTTAGTTTGTATGAAAAATCTTATTCCTTGAGTGCACCGATGTGAAACTTGGTGTAAAGGTTTTACAATGTGTGTCTGGTTGTGTTATGAAAGGACTTCCCGAAATTCCCACGGGGACGGGAAATATATGATTTTTTAGTTTGTATGAAAAAATCCCATCCCTTGAGTGCACGGATGTGATACTTGATATAAAGGTTCCTCAATAAGTGTCTGTTTGTATTATGGAAGGAATTCCCGAAATTCCCACGGGAAGGGGTTGGACTTTTTAGTTTGTATGAAAAATCTTATTCCTTGAGTGTACGGATGTGATACTTGGCATGAAGGTTCTTCAAAGAGTGACTGGTTGTGCTACGAAAAAAAATCCCAAAATTCCCACGGGCACGGGAAATATATGATTTTTAGTTTGTATGAAAAAAACTTATTCCTTGAGTGCATGGGTGTGATACTTGGTATAAAGGTTCTTTCAGTGGGTGTCTGGTTGTATAGATTCTGAAATTTCCATGAGAAGGGTAGCTAAGCGCATACGAAGTTGCGGGATAAAGCTAGTCGTAGATATTATGATGGTTAAGATAACAAAGATATTTGTTTTAAATTTTTGATATGTTTTATGTTTACTGGTAAAAAATTGTTGATATAAAAAACTTTTATAAAATTAATATCTATAAGAGGCTCCACGACTGAGTCTGAATTTTGTGTCATTCATTTATAATATAAATAAACTGGGTAACGGCAAAACTAACAAGCCGTACACAATCATAAACTGATTAAAATAATGTTTATCAATAGTTTACCTATATATAAAACTGTTCCGTTACTGACTGAGTGACTGAGGTACTGAGTGACTGAGTGACTGACAGACAACGTACAGCCGTAACTACTGGGCGTAGAGAGCTGAAATTTGGAACATACATTTTTTAGGGGATGTAGGGGTGCACTAAGGAAGGAATTCCCGAAATTCTCACGGGAACGGGAATCATTGGACTTTTTAGTTTGTATGAAAAATCTTATTCCTTGAGTGCACGGATATGATACTTGGCATAAAAGTTCTTCACAAAGAGACTGGTTGTGTCATGAAAGGAATTCCCGAAATTCCTACGGGAACGGGAAATATATGATCTTTTAGTTTGTATGTTATAAAATCTTATTCTTTGAGTGCAAGGATGTGATACTTGGTATAAAGGTTTCTCAATAAGTGTCTGTTTGCATAATGGAAGGAATTTCCGGAATTCCCACGGGAACGGAAAATAGGACTTTTGAGTTTATGCGTGTACGAAGTCGCGGGCAAACGCTCGTTTATGATAAAAGGACAACTAGATATTCGAAATAAGAGTGATACATTGTCACTCGTGAAAACTGTATACGCAGACTCCAGAAAGTCGATCTAAAATGTAAAAATATATTTAAGTATTCATAAAACTTAAGACAATATTACTAATATCTTTATGTATGCATAAAAAGTAATGTTTATGAAACAAAATAAAACATAATGATTTTATTTTATATTTTGTTAAGATGAATGGTTCACACACAATGGTTCACGAACGAATAAACTGTATAAGTGAACCACACTGGTGGTTCACTTATACAGTTTATTCGTTCGAGTTCACAGGATCAAAGAGAGCGGATCCCGCTTTTTCTCTTCTTATACAACCTTTAAAATCTATAGAATTAAAACCAAATATCAATTGCCCATCAATCAACGACAATATTTGATGGTGACGTAATGTTAGAATCTTAACAGATGAACTTATAATTTTAAAATTAGCAACACTCACAAAATGTCTTACAAACATCGATCAATCTTAACCATATCTAAAATATTTATTTGTAAACAAATCATAACGAACACTTTCCACTTTCGTTGGCAACTGCACCTCGTTGTCCAAGCGATCGATCATCGTACACCGCCCGAACAACGATTCAGCTCGTTCACTGTATAGGCGTTGAGACCGGCCAATACTAACAAACTGTTACTGTGCCAGCACGCCATCTGTCGGCTATGTTCTAAGTTTCCTATATAAATCATACCCTTTTAATGTTACTTGCCACGGGTTATGTAAGGGTCAAGTAGGTAAGTGATTTACAAGCCCCATAAAGACGGTGTAAAGGCATTGATAATAACGGTACGGGTTTGATTTACCTTTGTTTGGTTCTGGTGTTAGGGGAATTGTGATTTCTGAGAAATTTTTGCTTTGTATGCCATAAAATTCTTATTGTTCTTTTTTCTTACATGCGTCACTTCATTAAAAATGTTTTTGTGCAAAATATGTAACTTGAATACAAACTTTTTAGCACTGTAGAGTGTTGTTTTGTTTTGTTTTTATAAAAGACTGCATCAAATGGGAAATTCGGACTATAGAAATATGTGAATGTTGTAAATATCTAAACTGGCAATGAGATGATATTTTTTTCTTTATTTTCTAGTAGTATAAGATCTAATTCTTCTTTCATGCTAGACTGGGAGCAAAGGAAAAACATAGAATGAGCCAGCTGCTTCTCTTCGCGGGCACACTGTAAAAGTTAGTTAAGGTACAGAAGTTTTAGTGGCATTTTTGCAAGCGATAGGCTGGACCACTATCACCACAACAGTTTCTCTGTATCATTATAATCTTTCTCCTCCAAAGTCAAACGTGAAACCAGATGGTCTTATAACCTCTGATGTTCTGTCTATTCCATTAGGGATACAGGCGTGAAGTTATGTATGTGCTAGCTGTTGCGTGCGATTTTACCCGCGAAATTTTGATTCCCGCGGGAATTTCGGGATAAAAATTAGTAGCCTATGTGCTATTCCAGATTGTACTCTATCACTATGCCAAATTTCATTAAAATCCGTTGGCCTGTTTTGCCGCGATTGAGGAACAAACATCCATACATCCAAACATTCACATTCATAATATTAGTAAGATGTAAACAAAAATCTGTTTACGAGTTTTGTTTCACCCTGTATATTGCTTTAACTGTATATTGTTACTAACATGTACTACATGATACATTTTGGTGAGTGCGCGAGTGCTTTGTTTGGACAAATTGAACCCTCAACCTTTTACCATCGGACTACTAGACGACAGAACTTCTATCCGTATTCCGAAAAGTCGAACTAGCGCTTTGACAGTTCTTTTTTGATACGGGTCGCCAAGGTTTGGAATGAACTGCCTGCGTCTATCTTCCCTGACCAGTATAATCCTTGTACTTTTAAGCGTCGAGTGAATAGGTTTCTCGTGAATGGACGTGTACCACCGGTCTTTATGTTCACTTACCATCAGGTGTCATGGAAGACAAACGTCTCATCCATACTTTATAAAAAATAAAGTGCGAATATCGATAGGAATATCGACGCATCGAACATTTAATTCTTAATACTGATATAGGTTTTTGAAGTGTATTAATAATAAATAAATAGTTCTGACAGTCGCACAACATTATCTAGCCCAAATTAAATTTCTTAAAGAACTTGTGTTATGGATACTAGATAACCTATATACTTAAGAAATATATAAACATACATATTGAATAAATACATATTTTTTATAAAATAAACTTAAATAAACATATAAACATCCATGAATTGACGACTAATAACTGTGCTCATCAAACAAATATCGGGATTCGAACCCAGGACCTCTGTATGTTGGAAGGCAATGTATGTTACCGCTACACCAGCCGGTCGTCAAATTCAAGTTTACTTTTGCAATCCGTTTACATATTTTATAGGTAGGTTTGTCTGGGTGCATTTCTGTGTTATCTACTTAATTTTGCAACACGCAAGTTCTTTTTACAAGTAAACACTAGCCAGATGATATGGTATGTATATTAGAAATATTGGTACATACATTATTTGTATCCCTTATGGGGGAGGCAGAACACCATAGGTTATAAGGTCATCTGATGTCATGTGTGACAAATTCGGAGGTATTATAATGATGGAGAGAGACTACTGCAGTGACAAGGTCAGATGTCAGAAAAACGCCAATAGCACCTCTGCCCCATTACTGACTTTTACAGTATGCCCGGGAAGAGAAGGAGATGGGACATTCTATGTTTATCTTTAGCTCCCAGTCTAGCATGGAAATAGAAATGTTGGTTCTATATGAAAAAGTGAACAACGATGATAGACCGTATTCTACTTTACATTCCAATTTTAAGAGTCATTTATGGTAAACTTAGAGGTTTTAAAATTAGTTTTTGTTAGAGTCTGGCTAATGAAAGTAGAAACTGGGGGTTTTTGCAATTTTTTTATAAGGCAGTACTAGCATGAATATCAAAGTCGTTTTTCTAGTGTCACTGTTGTCAATCTAACGGTTGTTGGTGGTTTTGGTAATTGAGATTTTGGAATTTCCGTATTTGAAAATGATTTAAAAAAAAAAAATTTGCTAGTTTCATAATGAATGTAGGAAACAGCGATACCAGTGACTCTGACGATTAATTTCATACAGAATAGCTGGAATCAGATTTTGATAACAATGAATAAAAATTATTATTGTATTTTGTTGCTTTATTTTTAAACCTGATTAATACTAGTTGCCTATCATTTTAATAATATTCTTCTCATCAATAATAAGACGGTACCAATATTGTTATTTTTTAAGATAATTTTATAAAAAAATAATCAAGTATCAAGTTTGTTGGGGTTACCATGATGGTGACATAGAAGAGACTTAAAATTAGAGAATGTGATTTTGAATTGAGTTGATTAATAAAATAAAAAGTAAAATAAAATCCCCAGACAATCACACCAACTACATGGCCCCAAACTAAGCAGTGCTTATGATATGGGATACCATGTAACGAACTAGAATATAAATACATTTAGTAGATAAACGCCCCGAGTCGGAACATTTTTTTTCCTTGTTCCTTGCGGGGATCGAAAGTGGTCGTCAATATCATAAATATCAGATTGTATTAGATGAAATAATAGTCAAGGAAAAAATATTTGATTCTTTACTTTGCTTATCATCCTGCTTCGAAGGGCACGTTAAGCAGTCGGTCCCGGGTGCGAATATACAAAGGCTATATATACTATTTGAGTCACGAGTCAGACTCTAATAGAGGAGCTTTTGTTTATGCATATTACTTGAAAATACCTAATCGAACTCAGTAAAAAAGTTGACTGAAATGGATTAGCTTTTGCTCTTGTAATTTTCAAAGAAATGCAATGACAAAACCTAGTACTGTATAATACATATTCACTCAAATACATAAGTTTTTGTCAAGATGAAAAGTAGGTATATCTTTGTTTGATATACATTGCGATGAAAGAGATAAGCTACGAGAAGGGCTGCCGCACTGGAAAGCGGAATCAGTACGGTTAGGTGCGACGACGAGCGCAGCGAGGAGGAGCATGTTAAGTTGCATATAGTTATACACGTGCGCGAGCCGAGCGAGCGAAGCGAGCGGTGCCGCGGCAGCGGCCGGCGAAGCGCCATAAACCTGGTCAGCTATTATAGTCAACCCTGGACAATCCCGACATGGTCAAAAGTCAAACGTTAAGTCATCAAAATAACGATGGTCATAATGCATGCACATTTTATTTCTATCTTTGAAAATCAGAACAATTGCCATTTAAGTATCAAATTGAAGCCAACGATCGGTAAATATCGATATCAAATGGGATAGCTTTTGTTGCTGCAATGTTCAATTGAAGTTATCTCACAAAGTCTACACGACTTCGGTCAATTTCTGTACTAGAATGGATTAGGGTTTGGGCAAGTTTTTGTCATACAAAAGCTAAGCCAGTTCAGTTTGCACTTTCACTCTAATGGTATAGCTTTTGTAAATAAGCGTCCCGGGTGCTGTATACTTGTATACAGTAGTCGTTAGGGTTTTGCGGAAGCCATTTCGGTGCCCTGAAAATTCTAATATCCATATATACAACCAGCACTAGGTCAGCTTGGTGGATTATGGCCTTTACCTCCTCGTCACACCGCATTGCCCTGAAGTGGGCTCAATACAAAGAGTTGTGATGATAATTGCTTAATGTGGCGTCCTCAGACGTGACCCACAGAGATTGAATATATTAATATCTATTAAACGTGCTTGATTAAAACATGTTGACCAGTGCACATTTAATAGATACTTACTACATTTTAGATAAGATAAAATATTGCTAACAAAGTTAATTATACACGTAGATTTAAGTATATAAACTATTTCTATTTGTCAATAAATTGTCACTCAAGATGTAATCGTGTCTTGCTTTAAAACCCTTTTCCTGGTCGTAATACTTAAATATAGTTTTAAAGATAAAAATACCAAATAAAATGGATCTCGGCTGAGACTCGAAACAAGATCTCCCGCTCTCCGGGCGAGCACTCCACTAACTGAGCTATCGTTGATCATCGAAATTATTTGGTACATTGGATTTTTTTCGTTTTATGCTAACGTAGCTCCATCTTGTGGTAGTGCTCTGCAGCTTTACCACCAGAAACCAAACTTTTTCATCTTTACAAAGAGTCAAAGATTCTATAACCTTATTGCGTCTTATAACTTTTTTCAAAGCTTAGAACTTTTTTCCCGTAAAATTTATGAGTGGCAAATCTACGTTCTGCGTCATATTGTCCAATAGTCAACTGCTAATAATTGCAGCGACAAATCATTCCGACTTTTGACACTTTCGGTCGCCGGTCGCGGGTTCGATTATTGATTTCTATGATGGATGGGATTGTCTATGATCACAGACAGGATAGATCACCTTTTATGATGAGTAGCGGTAAAGCGGGCATGTCGATTAAATGCCTGTTTAGATTGGCTTAAAAGGCATTTCGGTTATGTGTTATTGGGAATAATTTTACTATTATTGATATATCTCCATAGGGTGAACAAACTTGAAATTTTCTATGTTAAAAAAGAAGGATATATTTTGTCAAAAAATTAAGACCATTAAAATAATACTCAAAAAAATTATGCATAAAGAATTGTGAAAATTATTTTATATGCCAATCAGAGATGGCGTTATTGGTTGAATTTGGTAATTGGTTGAAAATATTAGTAAATATTTTGTTGAAGCATTCATTTCGATAATGACAATAAAGCATTTAAAATAAAAATATATACGAAATTTAAACGTAGTGCTGATGGACAAGAAGTAATGAAGTGGTGCTGTGTGCTTGCACACACTCGCCGTAGTAACTACGCCGTAGCACAAACAACACCCATACAGAAGAGAAGCTTAGCTCTAATGTTTTTTTTTTATTTCTGTCCGTATTGTATCCGTGTAGAATAGCCCTACCGTTTAGATTAGCGTGTCGTAAAAGGCGAATAATCCGAGTGACCACCTCGTCCGTCACGGTCCGACTGGCTAGAGACCACCCTTCACATTAAATCTGCTCCAAATATTACCGCTCCGGCGGCGATTAAAAAAGAAATCCCCAGACAATCATACCAACTACATGGCCCCAAAGTAAGTATAGCTTGTGTTATGGGATACCATGTAGTGACCTAGGGGAGAATATAAATACATAAATAGATAAACACCCAGACACGGATTTTTTTTTTCTTGTTCCATGCGGGAATCGAAACCGCAACCACTGGCGTCTGAGGCAGATAAGTTTACCCCATCGCCAAAGTGGTCGTGGCCCTTTTTACAATTTTTTGCAGGTCTTGAGAAATATTTTATACTATAAGAAGAAATTTCGACGTATTCTTGGAAAGGCACACTTTTTCTTTACAAATAGTAATAATTTATATTTTTTTCTTTATAAGTTATAATCAAGCTTTCACCTTCTACCCATCGAATTTTTCGGAAGTAGCAGGGTTTAATCAGTCTACGGTATTAAATAAAACACTTTTTAACCGGATTTATCACGTATGGGACCCTATCCTGAAAAACATTAAATCTAACATCCAGCAAGCTGCACGACCTGTAACTCAAGATACTGTCAGTTCGTTTTGTGTCAAACCCGAACGCTACGCTCGAAGACTGAGAAACAGATGGAGATGATGATGTATAACATTTTTCAATCTATCAATCCGACGCTTGACACCTCAGTCGCTCGTGACCACGGGGTCTGCAAAGACACCGAAACGTCGAGTCAAAATTTAAAATGTAAATATACGCGATAAATCCGGTTAAAAAGTGTTTTATTTAATGTGAGTACTGTAAAATTCAGATATTTTTTATATAAGGCATTGTAAATACTTGAGACATTACTTAAATTGATAAATGAATTCATTTATAATAATTAGTTTATATTATGGAAACCACTTAGTTTCCTATGTAACAAAGTAATTGTTCAATCTTTAAATGCACTAGGACACGACTAATTATTATAAATATTGGAAGGTCATCCAACCAAGGTTTTATAAAATCACATATAACTCAAAATTTAAAATTCGAAATTTATTTTTTCTTTATTAGCAAATTTCAATTACAAAATATGTTGAAGGACACTCTTGTTAGGTACGCAGACCTGTATTAGGAGTGAAAACTCTTCCCGTAATTACGTTACATGTTACCAATTACAAGTAGGTATAGTTATTCATAAAGTAAAACTAAAATAACAATTTGGCATATGTAGGCTTAAATAACTAAAATTACACAACATTTATTTCTTTAGATCTATTTTTAAAGAAATAAATGTTGGTAAATTTATATAAGTATTTTAAATTATACATTTTTCTTATTTAATATGACTCGATAAAAAAAACTTTATTACAACCATTTATATATTAATTGAATACGTGCAAAATAGAATCTAAATAATCTTAGGCACTGGAATTAATTATTTATAATTTAATTTTCATGCAGTTACAAATATAAAATTTATTTCTGCTACACATATATTATAAATAGATTTTTTTTTTGATTACCTATTGTTATGTTTTTATATGTTATATAATATAATGCAAACTAGTAACAAAACTTTGCTTTGAAATAACTAAAATTAAAAAAGATATAAGGCGACTTAAAGTTCATCCGCTACACAACCAACGTATATTAAAAAGTAAGCATGACCATCAAAGGTTATTTGCATAAAAATATGGACATACTGTTCATATGAAAAAAAAAAACTGTCACAGTGATGAGGGATCGCATCTTTCGTGTTCCAAACGAATCCCTTTGATATGAAATGTGACATAAACATCGGTTAGCTTTGATTTATATTAGAAACCTTTCTTTCATCGTGGATCTATGTCAAAAAATACAGAAATGTATTAACAGTAAGCATCTCTTTGTATTTTATGTATTCAAGATTTACCCTTAACTTGGAGGTAGCTACTGAATAGTAAACGTTGTCTGTGAAGGATTATTTCAAAATATAAGATGTGGCGGATTAAAGACCCTTGGCGTCGACATTTTGCTTAGGATGTTTATGTTAGGATGTTTTTGGAGGTTCTGAAGAAAACATTGACGGTGACGTCAATCAAACTGTTTTTTTTTTCGTTGACTACACGTGCGTACATACATAACTTCACGCCTGTATCCATTATAGTGGAAGGCAGAACACCAGAGACTGTAAAACCATCTGATGTCACGTTTAACGAATTAGGGGCCAATATTATGATGGTGAGAGACTATTGCAGTGATAGGGGGTCAGCCTGTCGCCCACAAAAAAACCTTCAACAAAACCTCTGTCCCATACCTAACTTTTATAGTATTCCCGGGAAGGGAAGCAGCTTGCACATTCTATATTATTCCTTCGCTCCCAGTCCAGCATGGAAGGTTTGACCTCCATAAAGCCTGATGTAAGTGAAGATGAGGTCAAAAATGAAATCAAACTGGGTTGGGATGGAACTGCCTCTTCACAAATCATTTCCGGAAAATATCATCGCCGCAACTGATTTATCTGTAGATATTATATGAAGAATACAGTCAGGGGTATCTAGAAAAGTTTAAACGTATTTTAAATGTTTGATGATGACGCAAAGACTCGCATTCGACCTCATTTTCTCCAAAATTAATGTAGGTATGTGACAATGAGGGTCAAATCGCATACGGGTTTTATTCACTTTATACGACTTTTTACAAATCTTGTTAAATAACACAAAAATTAAAAACAAAACACATTTTTGCTCCTAACTCTGCATTTTGTAAGAAGTAACTATTATTATGAAGCGATATTTTACTGCTCAGCAGGGCTAGCATGCAACCGTCGATAAATAGTCGAATCGACAAGATAAATATTATTTTGTTATTTTATCCTATTATGTAAGCTAATAATTATAATATTATGCGCACCATAATAGATAGAATTACTCGATTTGATATCATGATTAAGACCACATAACCAAATATGTCATAATCTTAATAAATTACATACACTAAATACCATATTCTAAGAAAATATCGATAAAAGGCCCGATGTATCGTTGTCGACGGTAGCATGCTAGCCCGACTGAGTAAATAGAGTTACGGCTTTAAACCGAGGCTATAAATATTTTTTGTAGAGGAAAACTATAATTTTTAAAATTATTAATTTCAAAAAGTCGTAGAACAAATGTTGCTGGGAGAGGCTCTCTGCAAGAGGTGATGCGCTTATTTAACCTTGTATACTCGGGTTTAACTCAACTTACGTCAAGTTGGGTTGAAAAATATAACCAAGTGTTTAGTGGGTCAGGCTCTGCAGTGGGATAGCTCACTGTGGGAAGTCCCAAGTTCTCTGGATACACGGTGGTATCCGTCGGCGAGCGGTTGTCACTGTCGGCGGGGATTTATTCCCATGCAGGATCCAGGTCGTACAAGGAGGGTTCACACCCTCCTTATTTGTGACCGGCCTTTGGGGCGTCCCTGTAGAGTGTCATTCTTTGGCAGGAAAAAAAAAGCTGTGAAAAAATAAAAAAACATCCATGACCAACCATTCACTATCAGTGAAATCTCGCTTACAGCATATTTTATTTAAAAATGGAGCAGAATTAAAAGAGATTACTCATAGTAAAGGTATCCTCTAAAAGTATACATTACCAAACACATCAAATCAATATTTCGTACAGGATTTTTAAATTTCCTATTGCGAGTTTTGTAATTTTACTCAGCAATGCCAATGTTGGTTTTAATGATTAAGGTATTTTATTACACATCTTGTTATTTTTCATTATTTTAAAACGCATCTCAATAAACTTGCATGTAAATTTATTTTTTATTTTACTAGAGACTAAGCCGTTTCTGACCTCAATCTCACCTGATGACAAGTGAAGATGAGATTGCAGATTGATCACGAGTTAAGGACTGGCTCTTCATAAAATATTCATCATCATCATCACAACTCTTTGTAATGAGCCCACTGCAGGGCATGAGTCTCTCCCCTGGGTGACGAAGAGGTATAGGCCGTAATCCACCAATCTGGCCCAGTGCTGGGTGGTGGATGCCAGAATTTTCAGGGCGCTAAAATGGCTTCTGACAAACCCTAACGACTATTGTATACAAGTATACAGCACCCGGGACCGACTGCTTAACGTGCCCTCCGAAGCACGGAAGTCGTCGTGAGAAATGAATAGTCGCCGGTCACCCATCCAAGCACCGACCGCACCAAAAGTTGCTTGATCTGTGATATCGTATGATACACACAGTAACCACGGCGCCACGACGACTTCCATAAAATATTTAAAATATTTTATAAAATATTGTCGGAACTGAATTGAAATGTTGGAGGTATCCGGATGCAAGAAGATGGAAGTCCCTGGCTGTAAACTGTTATTGTACATACATAATGCATACATAACTTCACGCTGTACTGTACTGTAGGCAGAACACCAGAGGTTATAAAACCATCTGATATCACTTTTGACAAATTTTGAGGTATTAAAATGATGGAGAGAGACTACCGCAGTGATAGGTGGTCAGCCTATTGCCCACAAAAACGCCAATAAAACCTCTGTCCCTTAGCTGACTATAACAGTATGCCCGGGAAGAGAAGCAGCTGACACATTCTATGTTTTTCTTTCGCTTCCAGTCCAGCATGGAAGAAACTGTTATTGTGTATTTTTTTTTAATTATTGCTCTTGAGTTTCTTACCACTTCTTCTCAACAGATTGACTCTCCGAATTTGTAAATAGTTTGCTTATTTCAAGTGTATTTTAAGGCCTACGAAATAAAGTTTTTTTCACATTGACTTTTTTAATAATAATAATTGAAAAGTTTGAAAAGTGCGACCTTAAACTTACCCAGAAAGTATTTTTTCTTAGGCTAACGTGTAATTATGGATGATAATTTTTTCCTATCCATGTAGTGAAATTCATCTTTTGTTCCCACCTAGTGAGTAGGGTCAAAGGCAGAGCCATTATCACGTATGTTTTCACCGTTATCTGTCCTCGGATATACGCATTAATATTAATCGGAGAGGATTATGGGCAAACGAAAATAAATCGGGGCTATGAATTTCACTGCCTTCGAGGTGTTATTTAGCGACGTACAAAAAGTGTTTGAGGTTTAGTGAGAAGAAATAATGAAATCTTTCTAATTTTCTACTATTAATAAAAAAAATAAGTTACTAAGTTAAAGTAGCAATCGGCAGAGGACATAACTTGAAGATCGATAGTTTGAGCAGTAAGGTTCTCGAGTGGCGTCCACGTAACAACTGGACGGTACGATAACAAGACCGTTTTAGGTGTGCTGACTATAGTCTAGAATTCTAGCTCATCGGTATATTGATGCAAGAGTAGCACAAGACCGAGCTACATTTTCTGAAGACGTCTTGATTTTTTGGTTGAGAACTGTTCTCAAAATAGGGAAAAAATCATTACCCCTGTAAGAATTCTGAAATGGAAATCAATTATTTCACGTACAGCAACTATCAGGGATATGTCGGTCAGTTATCATAGCAACATTAAAAAAATAAGATTGCGGATACTGCTAAGCCAAACGTGTTATTGTATTTGCGCTATAGCATGGTACGAGTGACAGTTGCCTCAATCACGTTTTCGTTAGATTATACAGATCAATTAGATTTTATTTAAATACTAGAGTATTCCGGTTGGGTTTAATTTAATTTACCTTTAAAATATATTACGAATGTGGTACAGCTGAAATACTTTTTATATTCTTTTATATTCTTTATTCAAGCAAAGTAGAGAATACAATGTAATTATTTATGCATTTCATGCTTAAACAATTTAGGCTTAATTCGTTATGTTTACAAGTTATGTTACTGTTGCCCTAATTAGATTATGAGATAATCTGTATTGAGGGCCGCAGTGCATTCGAAATAAGATGGATAGATGACAGATTTTTTTAGTGGGTGAATTTACAGTTGTTGAATAAGCATTTTAGATTCAATTTTCTAATTATAATAAGTCATAATAAGTAAATTGCGGCAACTTTCAGGAGTGAAACGATACTTCTCTTAGCTTCCTGAGCAAGAATATATCGTACGTCTCACCCCACACCAAATACTCTTTCAAAAATGGAGGAAGCGAAGGTTCTGGAAAGTGTGTTCGGATGAAAATAATACTGAATTTACATCCATAAAATAAGTTTTAAACTCACTGATAGATAAACTATTTTGTTGGCAACTGTTTTATGTTTTACAGTAACTTATATTATTTATTTACGCTGAAAGTTGCGCTGAAATTAGCATTGCAATGGTGTAAATTTCTAATAAATATTGATAATTTTTCGACTACCACTAAAATATTATGTTTTTGATATTTGATAACAAATAGTATATTTTTTTTTAATTTAAGGCTAGGACGTTTGTCTTCCATGCTGCCTGATGGAAAATGCGCACGAAGACTAAGGTGTTACACGTCCATCCACGAGAAACCTCTACACTTGACACTTAAAATAATAAATAAATAAATATTTTTTGGGACTTGCAAGTTTTACTGGTCAATATCCGGAAAGAGCAGCTTTAAAGGAATAATATGTCTGAGCTATGTTTTAAATTAAATACTTATACTACCCTTTCAAACCGTAACTTTACTAGGGTCCTCTTACATATATCCCATTTCAAATTCCGTTTCACATTCTATACCTTTTATAGGTACATCTAAGACAAAGTCTGTTTGTCTAAACGCGAGTAACTCTAAAACTACGGAATAGTTTTTTATACTGCTTCCATGCTGGACTGGGAGTGAAAGAAGAACATCGAATGTACCAGCTGCTTCTCTTCGCGGACATTCTCTTGGTGGTAGGATCCCTTCTGGGTCCGCCTGGCTAGCGACCACCCTTTATATAAAGTCTGCCGCCAAATGTTACCGCTCCGGCGGTAATGTGTTCCGGCAATATTGTATAAAGAGCCAGTTCCTTCCTAAACCCGTGTGAAAAAAAGCACACTTCCCGTTTGCGTTCGCTCCCGAACGGTCGTGTTTGCGGCCGCTCCCGAGTGTTCGTACTGCGCTTTCCTTGTTCCCTCTCCCGCACTCGTGCGAGTAAGGTCTCAAGTCAAGCTCTTTTCGGAAAGTTCTCTGCGGAAGTTGAGTGGACTCTCTGCCCTTTCAAGGTAGTCATCCACTGCCAACCGAAGCATCGCTGATCAGGTGGATACGTAACCGTGACAACTAAGCCTGATCGTCCGCCGTTCATCGGTCATAGGTCCGTGTTAGGTTGATCTTTTTTTCAGCGCAGTTTGTGCAGCCACTTCGCCGTTCACCGGCACGTAGGCCCCCCCCCAGTTAGGATAGGATTCTTTTCCAGAGTAGGATAGGTTCCCCGGGTTCGATGGAGTGCTCCGTCGAATCCAGGGCTATGGCCCAAGCGAAAGAAGAGCTTCGGGCTGAGGTAAGTCAAATTATGGATCTCCGTTTCCAACAACTCCAGCTCCAATTACAACAATTTCTCATGTCTTATCAGGGCCACGCACCAGCCCCTCAGGATTTACCCGCGCCCCTCCCAGCCCTTCAGGCCTCGCCACCTCAGTCCACCGAAGTCCCCCCCGCGTCCCTCCCGGCCACTCAGGCCTCCACCGCGTCGGCCCCTCAGGCATCGTTCTCCCCGGCCCCTCAGGCCACACCACTCCAGACCACTGAGGTCCCTCCCGCGTCCCTCCCGGCCTCTCAGGCCTCTCGCCACTCGTCTACCTCGGCTCGTAAAGCCTCGCGTTCCAACTCGCGCTCAACCCGGCCTTCAGCCGATCCCTACTCGCGGACGTCGTCGAAATCGCGCAAAGCCCGCCAATCGCGTTGTTCATCCCGCACCACCGGTCAGACCCCCCCGGCCCTCACCCAAGCCTCCCAGTCCTTGCCCCCGTCGCAATACCCCTTGGTATTCGACTCCTCCCCCGCGTCCCCCAACACCCACGCCCCCGAGGCTCCTGCCGCTCAGGACGCCTCTGATTCCGAAGTCGACCGTATGTCGACCGCGTCCCCTCATCACGACTCAGATAACGAAAACGAAAACGGCTGGGAAACAGCCACAAACAAAAATAACAAAAAAAAGCGTCCAAACACCGCGTCCTCGCCTCAGTCCCAAACAGCCACTCAGGCCCCCGGTTCACCCAAGCGCAAAACTCCGGCGTCAAACAACGCGGCCCCTACTCCATCGTCCAAAAAACCCCCACCTGTCTTCCTTAAAGACAAAAATAGGTGGACCCAAATCTCTAACATCTGCAATAATCGTAATATTCAATATTCAAGAGCGACCAACATGCGCGACTTTCTAAAAATAGAAGTAAACACAGAAAAAGATCACCGCGATCTAACTCGATACCTTTCAGATAACCACATTCAATACCATACCTACGCACTCCCGGAGGACCGAAAGGTCCGCGCGATAATTCGAGGAATCCCTACAGAAATATCTGAGGACGAAGTCCGAACCGATCTCCTAACTAACGGTTACCCCGTGATATCCGTCCACCCAATCCAAACGCGGAACGGTAAACCATGCCCCCTCAAATTAGTAATCTTAGAAAACAACCCTAAGGGCAAGAGCGTCTTTAAGGATCTCCAAACGGTCTGCAACATCTCCGGCATCATTGTTGAAGGCCCGCGTAAATCCGCCTACCCCGCCCAATGCCACCGCTGCCAGTCATATGGCCACGCGTCAGCCAACTGTGGTGTGAACCCCAGGTGCGTCAAGTGCCTGGAACACCACCTCACTCGGGAATGCTCGCGAACAAAAGAATCCCCAGGCGAACCAGCCTGCGTTCTATGCGGCCAATCCGGCCATCCAGCCAACTACCGTGGCTGCCCCAAGGCTCCCAAGCCACGGACTCCGTCAGCGGCTGTGCCCAAAAAACCGAACCCTCCTCCCAAACAAACTTCGAACGACACTCCGTCGTCTCAATCGACCCCTCAGGTCACCCCCGCCCCACTGCCGACCTCATCGGCTTGGTCTAAGCCTATCTCGATGTCACAACCGGCCCAAACACATCCCACCGCGCAAACAAATCAAACAAATCAATCGAGTCAACTTAATCTCAAAAATCTTCTAGGAATCGGCAGCATCGATGACTACATAACCATCCATAATATCAACGTAGAACTTGCGTCCTCTGGAAACGCTCTCAATGCGGCATCAATCATCGCGAAATACGCGCCCATTCTCAGACGTGTTCAACACCTCATCAATGGCGGTAAATAATAGTACCCCTCGTGCTTCCACAGCCACGTCTGGTCGCGCAAAGACCAAACCTAAGGGCTTAACCCTCGGCTCATTTAACGCGCGTTCGCTCCGTCCTAACCACCTAGAAGTAAAGCACTTCCTCCAAAACAATGACTTTGACCTCTTCCTCCTCCAAGAGACTTGGCTCAGCCCAAAGAATCGCAGAGGTTTTTCCATCCCCAAATACTCTCTGGTAAGGGATGACAGGCCATCCGCCGTAGGTGGCGGCACTGCCATCTATTACAAGAGAAGTCTTCACTGTATCCCAATTCCTACTCCTCCCCTTATCAACCTGGAAGCGACGGTATGTAAGGTGGCCATGACAGGCCACCCAACCATCATTGTCGCCTCCATCTACCTTCCCAGCGGTAAACCTCCCATTCTCAGCGACTTTGAAGCCATACTGGGGTTGGGCCAGTCAGTCATTATGTTTGGAGATTTCAACTGCAAACATACTGACTGGTCGTGCTACACAACCAACAGTAACGGAGTCAAACTCAATGAAATTCTTGAGTCAATGAACATAGATATAAATATCTTATGTCCAAACTCTCCCACTCACTATCCAGCTAACGTCAACCTCTCCCCAGACATCTTAGACTTCGCCTTGGTCAAGGACGTCTCTTTAGACTTACGTTCTATAGATTCGCTCGACGACCTAGGCTCCGATCACCGTCCCGTAAGACTTATCCTTGGTAGTCAACCCGATCCTGTCCCCTCAACTAAAACCTTTACCAACTGGAAAGGTTTTAAGAATTCCCTTGCCCTCCTTTCAATCGATCCTGTCTCTCCGCTGGCCTTTCCGACGGACTACCTCAATAGCCCTGAAAGAATCGACAGTGCGGTTGACGCTGTCACTGATGCCATCACCAATGCCATCAGTGAGAACGTCAAAACAGTCCCGGTCCTAAAACCCAAACTCCCATCTCACATCCTCCTCCTCATAAAACAGAAAAATGTGGCACTTCGTCGAGCCAGGCGCTACCCAACTCCCGAGTATAGGTTAACGGCAAACCAACTTCAACGTAAAGTTAAAAAATCCCTCGCGGAATTCAGAGAACTCCAAGCTAACGAGCTTATGGAGAATATTACTCCCTCTCACACGGCCTACTACAAAATAGCACGTAGTCTCCGCGTAGACACAATCTCTCACGTCCCTCCTCTGGCCCGTCCTGATGGCACCTTAGCCTTCGAGGATGACGAAAAAGCCGAAACTTTCGCCGACAGCATTGCCTCACAATGTTCTCCTAGTACCCAGCCAGTCGACCCCGTCCACCTCAAGGCGGTCGAGGAAGACGTCCTCCTCAAGGACTCCCTACCCCCAACCAGCGAACCCGTCAAGGTCTCCGTAGACGAGATTCGCTCTCATATCAAACGTCTCCAAGCTAAAAAAGCTCCGGGGGTGGATGGTATCTCCAATCAGGCGCTCAAGCACCTGCCCAATCAAATCCTAGTCATCTTGGCAATCATCTATAACGCTTGCCTTGATCTTAGTCACTTTCCAAAAGTCTGGAAAGAAGCAATCGTTATAGGTATCCCCAAGCCCGGCAAGCCCCATCATATCCCTGCGAACCACAGACCCATCAGCCTCCTCAAGGCCCTGGGCAAAAACTTCGAACGTATCATTCTCTCTCGAATGAAAGATCACTTGTTTCCTATAGACGGTGATCCCCTCATCATCCCCGAGCAATTCGGCTTCCGCGCCCAGCACTCCTGCCCTCAGCAGGTTCACCGTATCGTTGAACACATACTCTCCGGGTTCTACCCTCAGCGACTCAAAACAGCCGCCGTTTTCTTCGATGTCGCCAAAGCCTTCGACAAGGTCTGGCACGTTGGACTCGTTCATAAATTATACGTTTTAGGTCTCCCAGATAGGATAGTCCGTATAATCGCGTCATTTTTAAAGAATCGTACCTTCCGATTTAGGTTCGAAGGAACGCTATCCTCCCCTCGTCCGATAAAAGCCGGAGTCCCGCAAGGCTCCGTCCTCGTCCCGCTACTATACTCGGTATACACCAACGACATCCCCAAACCACCCAAGGGGGTTCAATTAGCACTTTTCGCCGACGACACTGCACTCTACTGCAGCGGCCGGAAATACTCGTCAATAACAGCAAAGTTACAGTCGGCTGTCAACAACCTCAGCGCCTGGTTCTCTAAGTGGCGCATTGAAGTAAATCCCGACAAAAGCTCGGCGATCTGCTTCATACGCAAACGCAAACGCTTAGACGACCACGCCCCGTGCGTCCGCATGCGTGGAGTCCCTATACCGTGGCAAAACACGGTCAAATATCTCGGTGTCACTCTTGACAAAACGCTCTCTTTCGAACCCCACATCAACAGGGTAACCAAACTAGCCAAATTCTATCTCGGCCGACTCAACAGCATGATAGGTCGTCTAAGCAAAATGTCACTACGGAAAAAATGCACGTTATATAAGGTCTGCATTAGGCCAGTCATGACTTACGCCGCGCCCGTATTCGCCCACGCCAAACCTCGGTTAATCGATAAACTCCAAATAATTCAAAACAACTTCTGTCGTAGAGCCACTAACGCGCCGTACTACGTTCGCAACGCGGATTTACACAGGGATCTCAAACTTCCCACCATCCAACAGACCCTTAAGGCCCTGTCCCTATCTCACCACAAACGCTGCGAAACCCACCCGAACGGGCTGGTGCGAAACACTGTCTCCTACAAACTCAATCCCAAGTCATTTAAGCGCTCTATCCGCAGACCTAAGGATGTTCTTTCTGATCCTCCTAACCAGCTCTCTCGAGATCTGGATAACCTCCTATCTGCCAGCCCATAGCTGGTTACTGTAGTCGATTCAGCACGAAGTGCTTCCTATATCTACACGCGCAGCCTTTTTCCCAACTGGCTGTCGCTCAGTTCTTCGGTCGATTGTCGGTAGAAAGACAAAAGACCATACAGGGGGAGTTTAGTGAGTAAAAGTCTCACACTGTTGGGTGTCATCTGGCCGGGGTCTAATCCCCCTGGCAAGTGCCCCTTCGTACTTCTGAGTATTCTCCTCCTCTCCTCTTTGAGCACTTGTACGGTCAATAGGCCTACGGGTGTTCTGAGGAGTAGTCTTCTGTGGCTGGAAAAAAAAAAAAAAAAAAAAAAATAAACCCGTGTGCTTTCATCTTCGACCTCATCGTCACTTACCATCAGGTGAGATTGAAGTCAAACGCGGGTTTAGTCACGTATAAAAAAAAAAAACATAATGTTATAGTCAGTTAAGGGACATAAGTTTTATGAGCGTCTTTGTGGGCGACAGGCTGACCTCCTATCACTGCGATATTCTCTGTCCAATATTATAATACCTTCTTTGTAAGACGTGACATTAGATGATTTTAAAGCCTTTGTTGTTCTGTCTACCCCATAAGGGATAAAGGCGTGAAATTATGTGTATGTAGTTTTTTATACGTTTTCACTGATGGGCGGAATTATGGCTCCCGTGGTTGACTGTTACCTTGCTGTTTGAGAGGTCTCATGTTCGAGTCCAACCGGAATAGTTAAGGAAATCGACTTCCCTAAATCTCTTATTTTGATGATGATTCATTCAGTTAATCTTAAAGATGAATTAACGAAAGCTTACATGTGCTTTATATATTATTCTCAGATATTATTATAGGTTATAAATGATAAAAAAAGTTCGGTTGGCTCCTGGGAATTTTAATCTTTATTTATTTACATTTCATTGCATACCATAAAAAGTGATTAAATTAAGTGAAAGCCAGCAAGCGATTTCTCCCAGACATCCACGATTTAATATTCTAATAATTATACTGAACATCACTGAACGATCAGTCAGAGAAAAGAAAACCAATGTAGATCTTAAAAATAATAGATTTATTTAGTTGTGCGAGGTCATTAATCAAACAATATACCTAGATAAAGATATTATGTATCTGTAAAATTAATTCAAAACTTTATCATTATGAAATGAAATAAAAAGCATTTTCTCCCCAGCTACGATTTTCTTTCGAAATCAATCTAATATATAAAATTCTCGTGTCACAGTTTTCGTTGCCACACTCCTCCGAAACGGCTTGACCGATTTTGATGAAATTTTTTGTGCTTATCCGGTATCTATGAGAATCGGCCAAAATCTATTTTTTTTTTATTATTTATATGGCAAAACAACGTTTGCCGGGTCAGCTAGTAAGAAGGTAAAACTAGGATTTCACTTGCATGCAGCCAACTTCACGTGGTTAAAGTCGTATTTTTAATTTGAGCAGCATAATCCGTTGAAAAATGTAAACAAAATTTTTGGAAACAAAAAACGACAGTATTATTCTGAAATATATATTTTGCATTCCATATTATAGTAAATTGTGATACAGGGTAGTTTATTAGTCGCCGGCCAATTTTTTTACACACTAAGTATCATTGTATGTATTTTTATCTTTATTTAATGTATTTTTTTAGCAAGGACATTAATATATTCGGTAGCACATGCAGCTAAATTAAGAATGAATATCATTAAAATAAAGACGTTTACCCGCTACTACAAGACATCTTGTAGTAACTACGTCGTAGTTGAAATGCTGCGTCGTAGTACCTACGTTCATCAACAGCGACTATACAAAAGTTTGGCTGGTTACTAATAAACAATATTTGGATGCAGCTGATAACAATAAAAAAGAAAGATTGAAAATATACAATAAAGATTTATGGAGTTTTAAACCTTTGTAGTTAACGCTTATAGACGTTATAACAGTAAAAAATCTATTGTATCTAGTCTACAGCCCTTGAAAGCAATTAGGTTGATTATCGCGATTCATAGCGTATCCGTCTTTGTTTTATTTTTATTCACCTCTTTTTTATTCATTTCTTCATGACAACGGCCTAGCGGACATCTGTTTAGAAAACCTCTAAAAGTAGGCCACAAATAATTTATATCATAATATCTTTTTAAATATTTTTCTGCACTGCTTACATCACTGATTTTGATGTAAAAACTGTTAAAAAAACCATGGTGTCTTGAAAGTCGTATTATAATAGTTCGCAAGCATCGCTTCTAAATTACGCATAGCTTCTATGTTTATCTAAGCAGATTATCAAATGTCGAGAAATGAGCATTTCCATTGCATTGTGCGTTGGTTATTGAGTAGTCCCGAGGTCATTAAATTCAAAATTAACGTGAGTAGAGTTCTTGTTTTTTTAACCAATTAGGTCGCCAAGTAGATAGATTAACAAAAAAAACAATCTACAGCTCTCACTAAGATTAATATATTGTATATACCTAAAATGGAAATTTAAGATTTTTAGAAGAAATTTCACGTAGTTTATGACCGTCAAAGCTATTGGTACAAGTTAAGTATTGTATTACGAGTATCACATACATTATCATTCTAGATCTTAGAGAAGAATAACCATTCAAATATAAATTGAGACCTATCTTAGAAAGGTTATAACATATTCAATATTAAAAGTTGTTAATCTTCAAATGTATCTACAAGTTTTTTTTATATTAAAGACAGATTAATACACCTCGTGGTATGTTTTCACTTGAGTTTTAAATCTTAAAAGTCATTGCGTTTATTAGGTTGTCAAGGTACCACCATAAGAAACATAATTTTTCATAGGTATTTCCGTAAGAAATAGTTCTTGCAAGGGTATTGATAAAATCACTCATTAAACTGTAAATTGATACGTAGAGTTTAGGGTACGAGTCCCCGGTAGTCCAGTTTGGGAAACAAACTTATCCAAACCCGCTAGGGTCTGAGTGTACACGTGGATACCCAATTATTCCGCTACGTACTTTTAGGGCTACCTAATCTATATACAATCCTATATAATACTTTCGCGGAGGTATTCTAGTACCCATAAAGATTAAAGAAAAAAAATAAAATAATTAGGGTACTAGATAGAATACCTACGTGAAGGTATTTGTCCACTAAGATTCCGTTACCGACCGTATATTATAACACATTTAGATGAGATTTATGTGCTGTATTTAGAACTGACAAATAAAGTTTTATTTAAAATTATATGGTATTGATAACGAAAAGTACTTGCGCGATTTAATAGACTCCCAGTGCCATCTCTTGCTTTTATAGGAAACTTCTCCAACAGTATTATATAGGGTTGGCGGGACGCCCTGTAATAAATATGCAATAAAATAAACTCTTATGTCAAATTTAGGGCCTTCAATTTCAGTTTTTGTTACATTAACATTAATTATTTAAGACTAGCTGTTGCGCGCGGTTTTACCCGCGCAATTTGGATTCCCGCGGGATTTTCGGGATAAAAAGTAGCCTATACGGATCCGGAAGAATCCCTCTAAGTAATGGTAAAAGAAATTTTGAAATCGGTTTGGTAGTTTTTGAGCCTATTCAATACAAACATACAAAAATACAAAGGTTTCCTCTTTATAATATTAGTATAGATATGGAAGTGCGATTTCCCAGTTGCTCTTTAGTGTTGATGTGTCTACAAATAAATTGTCAAAGAATCGATTCATATGAATAAAATAGTACAATAATACATACATATATGATATCGAAACTATTTCTGCAAAGGGGGACACCCTTTGGGGTAGGCAGAGGCCAACTGCTCCGATCTAGATATTCCTCTTTCGGTTCCTCCGCGTTCATTAATCGTTTCATACATGATCGCCGGTTACGGGTACTTTGAAGTAGGCCCTTTTTAAGTATGTCACCAATTTGGTCCGATATACTTCCGACAATACCATCAATTCTTGCTCTGTAAGACTCTTTCGTAAATCGATTTTCACTCATCATTTCCAAATGTCCAAACCACCGTAGCATAACCCTTTCATTCACTACTTCTTCTTTCAGTCCGCATATCTTTCTAATTTTACTATTGCACACCCTTTCTAATTTTACTATTGCGCACCCTATCACTCAAGTTCACTCCACACATGCCTAATCCTGTTTTCATGTCTCTTCTGTCACACCCAAGATTCACTAACATACATAAGTGTTGGTGCCAAAACTCCTTCAAGTACGGCAATATGTGCATTATTCGGTATAATTTTGCTTGCTATAATCGAATACAAGGCCCATTAAAACTATTTCCTACCTTCGATTACTCAATTCTAAAAATAGATATTTTTTGCTTAAGAGGAATAAATGATAACCAATGCATTGAAACATAGAATAAACGATCATTTCAACTTGAAACTTTTGTTCAGAAACTTTTTAAAGAAACAAGAATTATATACATTCGTATATTAACAAAGAAAAGAAACGAAAAAGTGTATAAATATTATTAATACCTTAATTATATTTAACCGTAATTTATTTCTCTCAGCTTAACCTTAATTTATTTCTTACATTCAATCAACAACTTTTCTTATTGATTGTAGGACGTAAATGCTATACGTCACTGTTTTATGTTTGGTAAAAAATTTTGCAAAGTAACGTTACGTTCTATAGTCAGCTGCCATATCAAACTTCTTTTCAACATTAAAATTTTCCGATTTACGCATACCATTTTCGTAAAGGTTTTTAAAAATGTCATTGATTATTTCTCGCCAGGTAATTAAAAAAAAAAAATATATATATATATATATATTTTACAAAATCTGTGCCTACTAATAACATTTTTTCTGAATCCGATAAAAGATAATTTGATTTTTAAATTACGCAATGTGACACACGGAACAGATTGGAGGAGGAAAAAAACATAATAGGCTCTAAAACTGTCAAACTTGAAACATCACAGGACTCATCACAATTGAAAAACACTATCCTAATCTCGTAAAGTCGTCGTGGCACCGTGGTTACTGTGTGTATCATACGATATCACAGGTAAAGCAACGTTCGGCGCGGTCGGTACTTGGATGGGTGACCGCCGACCGTTCATTTCTCACGGCGACATCCGTCCTTCGGAGGGCACGTTAAGCAGTCAGTCCCGGGTGCTGTATACTTGTATACAGTAGTCATTAGGGTTTGTTAGGAGCCATTACGGCGCCCTGAAAATTCTGACATCTACCACCCAGCATTGGGCCAGCTTGGTGGATTATGGCTTATACCTCCTCGTCACCTAGGGGAGAGACTCATAGCCCTGCAGTAGGCTCATTACAAAGAGTTGAGGTGATGATGATGATGATCCTAATCTCACTGTAAAAACTGTTGAGTTTGACATCCCCTTAATTTGACATTAGAGAGACCTAAAAGTTATAGAGTGTAACGTCATATTGAGCCCATAATCTGTCAATGAATGAACCGAAATTGATCGTAAAGCGCCTTTGCCCTTATGAACAAAAAACTTCTACTCTAACAAGAAAAGTTTTGAAATATTACAATAATCTGGAGAGTGCTTCCGTATTTAACGACACGCACGCTTCCGCCGCATTCGTCCTTCAATCTAAAACATACTGTGTCGTAAAAGGGCCCTACAGCGAATAGTGGCACGTATATGTCACATACGAAAAAAAAATTGTTATTTATATACTCGAATTAAGTACGGTCATCTAATCTATACATATAATAAAATGCACAGACTAATAAGGAGAACAAGTTCAGACGGACAACTCCCTTGTCATAGATGTCGGTCTATACGAGGCTCACATATTGATTTTGACAGCTTGTTTTTTTTTAAATGTTATTCTACACAATGAGGTGTAGCAGTTTTTTTTCTACGGAGATGGCAAAGAACTTTCTTAGTATGTTATGCCTATAGGTAATTCCTTTGCCAAATAATAAAATTTACAAATAAATAAATATGGGTCTGGATGTTTTTCTATATAAAAAATAAAAAATATCTATGTGTTTATATATTTCTTAAGTTTATTTATCCGTTATCTAGTATCCATAGCACAAAGTCAAAGTCAAAGTCAAAAGAATCTTTATTTCGTAAGTATTTGAATACATTTGAAATAAGTCATAAAATTTACAAATTGAACTGAATCTACCGCCACTTCGGAAAGTCGATCTGTTGAGAAGAAGTGGCAAGAAACTCAACAGCAATCATCTTTTAAAAATACACAATAACAATTAACAATCTTCTTGCATCCGGATAACTTATAGTAAAACTTTATATAACACTTATCCTTAAATCTATCGAAGGGTTAATCTTAAATATTTTGGAATTATATTATAAAAGCGTACAAGCGTACACATATTGACCCATGAACGAGTTGGTGATCTTCTGGAGTTTACTATTATATTTATACAATAGGCAATCAAATATTAGACAGAAACATAAGACATAGATATAGAGGTAAAGATAGAAGTAGATAGATGTAGCGATAGAGGTGAGAGATAATACAGTTAATGTGCATGGAGATGGGAATAGTCGTGGAAAGAGACGGGACACAAACACGGACGTGGACATGGAGATGGGGAAGTCAGAGTCAAATTCAAAAAAGTAACATAGTCATAAAGTCTTCAGCAAAACGACCTGGCACCGCTAGCAGCACCCGTTCACGAGTATAACGCAAGCACCAGCCATCACCCTCCTCAACCATATTTTAGGGAAGAGGGTGACCCGACACCCCACGCTACCGCTAGCCATGCCGCCTGAGGGAGCATGACGTTCTTGCTGTTGTATGGATTGGAAGGAGATGGAGATGGCGTTGGATAAGAAGGAGATGGAGATGGAGTTGGAGATTGAGAACTTTGAAAAATAATTTACAACCAAGGACTTTTATCGTCCATATATTCAGATATTCTTAATGAGACTTAATTTAGGCTAGACAATGTGGTGTGATTAAATATTTTTTTCTGACAATCCAATCACAAATCCAATATAGGTATATAATTTCTAATTTCAGTCCTCGCTGTCAGTATATTTCAGGTATTGTTGAGTTATAGTTAGGTACTTCCTTTGGTATATTTTCTTGTAAATTCACATAAGGGTAACACAATTTTCACAACTTATACAATATTTTTATAATTTATTTATAATTAAATTCATTTACACATCAATTCACAAAGATTGTTATTGTGTCAATCTCTACAAAGATTGTTCAATTCGAATTGAAACTTTCAATTCAATCAAACTATTCAACCAATTCAAGCAGTCAAGTGTCAAAATCATTATGTGAGCCCATGGACAATATCCATAGACTGATGCTAATATACACTATGGAGATTACCAGCCGTGATAAAATGGTAGGAAAGTCAAAACTGTACATTGAATATTTTTTTAAAAGAATACTTGGGGTATGATCTACAATCGAAACAGAAACAAAAAATATAGTTTTTAGAATTTTTGTCTGTTTGTCTTTCCGGGATAAACTCAAAAAGTACTGCATGGATTTACTTCAAATTTGGCATGAAGATGGTTAAGAAGTCGGGTCAACATATAGGCTACATATTATCACGCTAGCAGTGTTATAATCGTAGGTGCGTTTGGTGCTGCATAGTGTTCACGCAGACGACGTCGCGGGCAGCAGCTAGTAAAAAGTAAAATCACCATAAAATATTGGCAAATCAAATTTAGTACAAAAAAATCTGCAATGATATCTCAGACTTATTTTTTCCATTTTATTCTTAACCAACGGAATTTTGAAACTAGTTAACAAATACTCATGAAAAAGACTAAAAACGTGATAATTTCGTGTAATAATGATACAAGTTAATTAGATGAGGTCAGTTTATATTGCTATTTGCTATTTTACTTATTATTTTGTGAATTCATAAATATATCTACTTGATAATTAAAACAAATATGTGAGAGACAGATGTGGCACACCGTGCATTGGATGTCCTCAAATTCTATGATATGATTACAGATGAGCTGATAAAAAAAATTGGCTCCTGATGATATTCATCACTTTTTTGAAATTCCTTCCAATGTTGAAGATGATCTGGAACTGTCTGATAAGGACATCGATGACGACTTCACCAGATTCCAGGATTTGGTGATGAAAGAAGTGAACATGTGCCCTGAAATACTACAGGATGACTTCTTCGATAAAAACGTCAGCTTACCTAGTCCTAGGTATTTATTTATTTATTCATACTTCATTGCACACTTACTTGCAAAATTATAAAAGAAAAAGAATACATTGGAACAAAAACAAAAACAGTTTTGAAGGGTGCAATAGGCGGCCTTATCGCTATAGAGCGATTTCTTACAGACAACTTTACAAATGTATGAAAAAACTATATGAAGACATCAGCAGGTAAAACATTATAAAAGTGATAGAGTGTAATGTCCAATTGAGCTCATAATCTGTCTATAAATAAACCGAAATCGATCGTTAAGTGTGTGCTTTTCGAAACAAAAAACTTCTAGTTAAACGAGAAAAGTTTTGAAATATTACACTAATCTAGAGAGTGCTCCTGTATTTAACGACACGCTTTCACCGCATTCGTCCTTCAACCTAAAACATACTGCGTCGTAAAAGGGCAATAATTAATCAACGCAAAACACAAGCGGGTTAGATGAAATCTTGAGTGGGTGTGTCATCAACTTGAGATTTTCGGCTGAGATAATTATATTTGACAACGCTTTGGAGAATACTTCGCTTGTTTGTTTAATTTCGTAATAAGATATTGAGTTGAACAATGTTCTTACATATGTAGGAGCTACGTTGTTGTTTTAAACATTTTGATATGAAGTTTTAAGTGTCGTTCTACCGTGCAAGTATGCAGCAGTCATTGTGAGTGTGCTTTGAGTTTTTGTTAGTTCTAGGTTCTAGTGTATTTTGAAAAGAGTTTTTCGTAATGAAGTTGAAGTTAGAAATCTTGCTTTGAACAGCATAATATGTATATGAAAGCATAGGTATTCCTTCAAATAAGATAGAAACGGAGAGTAAAGTGTCAGAGAAATATCGATAGCTCATTGTTTTTATATTATTTTCACTGGTTTTGATTTTTTAGATGGCGTCATTAGATGATAGGTCACTTATACAATTTCTACAGCAACTTATCATATTTACTTAAGTTATTTTTGTACTTAGTTGTCTTTTATTCATTTGGCTGACTTGGCAGGCTTTCTTAGAAAAACAGTGCCAAGGTTTTGTTACGCGTTTATAGTCTGGCTAATGAAAGTAGACTCGAAAAACCTGGCTAATTTAAAAAAATACCGTCATGGTAACCCCGACAATAGTACGAAATACATGGATTAAACAAAGTTGATACTTGATAAATTTTTTATTTGATTATTTCTATATGGAGTAAATCATCAGAGTCACTGGTATCGTTGTTTCCTACATTGATTCATAATCAATGTAGGAAACAATGATACAACTTTCTAAATTTCCATTTTTTATTCATTTTCAAATACGAAAATTTAGAAATCTCAATTACCTAAACCACCAATAACTGTTCGATTGACAACAGTGACACAGGAAAAACGACTTTGACATTCAAGTTCGTACTGCCATATAAAAAGTTTGCAAAAATCCCCAGTGTCTACATACTTTCGTTAGCCAGATTCTAGTCACAAATTAAAAAAAAATACAATCGGCCGAATTCGACATTACAATCTTTTATTTTAAGTCCCTCTAATGTTAAACATAGAACTTTCAAAATCAGTTTTTGTTAGCAACTTTTGAATTTGAAGTCTCCTATTGACATTCAAGAGACAATGATTTAATGTATTTACGGGATTCTTACCACGATTTTCCCCGATCTTACCCGATATTTTGATGCTGTTACAAGCACCATCAGTCCGCGATCATGGTGCTTGTAACAGCATCGAAATATCGGACGTGCGAAAATAAAATCGAAAATTGTGGTAAGAATCCCGTAAATACATTAAATCATAGTGCAAATAACCGCGATAGTTTAAAACAATTATTTCAAGAGACAAGTTCTTAAGAGACTTTTTAGACTTTAGATCTTTTGAGACATGCCTATCGAGTCCAATGTTTATTTTTGCTTAATTTCATGCGTCGAAGGCTATATACAATATCTAATTTAAAAAAGACCTTTGGCTAAGCCAGCTAAGCAAACTAGATTAAGTATAAAACAAAAAGGTTGTACCAAATCAAAGCTCCGCAACTTTCTGATGCAAAGATACTGGACGCTGGGGAAATGGCTTATGAGATCAAAAAACTTGTTTTCCTTTTGAACTTTTCAAATTCAAATTCAAATTTATTTATTACCAAAAGGTTACATACAGCATAAAACAATACATTGTAAATACATTTATACACATAATAACACATTTATAAAAAACATTTCATACATTCGTGAATCATCTATTAACAGTTTCAAAGTTAAATCACAAATAACTGGGTACAAAAAATTTCGAGGGTAGTTGTCTGCTTAAATATTACTGTCGGTCCCCGCACTAGGCAAACCTGTATCGCGGGGTCCCAGGGCCAGTTTCCAGTGCAAAAGTGCAGTGTAAAAGCTGTCTAAGTTTCTAGGAAAAAAATAGGGATCTTGAGTTACTATGAGTTTGTATTTGAAGTTTGAGCAAATTAGAAATATTGAAATGGAAAAAAAAATGAAATTCTTCCATGCTGGACTGAGAGCCAAGGAAAAACATAGAATGTGCCAGCTTTTTCTCATCCCGAGCATACTGTAAATGTCAGTTAAGAGACAGAGATTTTACTGGAGGTTTTTTTGTGGGCGGTAGGCTGACCCCCTGTCACTGCAATAGTCTCTCTTCATCATTCTCATGTCTCCAAATTTGTCAAACGTGACACCATATGGTTTTATAACCTCTGGTGGTCTGCCTACCCCGTAAGGGATAAAGGCGTAAAGTTATGTATGTGTGTATTCTGTAGAAATATTGATATAAGTGATTTGAAAAGTAGACGGAGCAATGATCGATTTTATCTGTAACCCGATAAATGAACACTTATCATTAAACAAAGAAAAATGACTCTGCTACGAAACACCGAAAGACAGGAGTTCGACGCACGTTAGTGCGAAAGTTCACCTGCGCGAAGTATGGAATACCGAGGTGGTCACGAGTTCGACCGTACGCAAGTGCGATGTACGTTACCTAGTTCGAAAGTTCACTACAGCGTGGTAAAGAATTCCGAAAGTTGTGCGTTCAAAAGTATGGAAATACAAATAATTTTACGATCGTGGATTTCTCCGACTGTTTACGATATCATTTATTTATTTATTTATAATTGGCTCTTTAACAATAGGAACAATGGTACACTTAAAAAGAAAGCTATTTTAACTTAATCTAATTGCCGCCATTACTTACAAAAGAGCACAGCATGCACTACATAACTAAAAAAACAAATATGCTACAACAGTCTTTGGGTGAATTGACTAACTTCGTTATTTTACAATAAAAACATACAAATGTACATTACAAATATAAATTAATTAAAGGCATTCGATAATTAAAGTGGTAAATTATACTTAAAAATATTACCTGACTACATATATATTAATACAACTATAAATTAAATTAATTAACACACATAATAGAATAATATTTTAAATCAAAACATATTTATCAGTCATATCAATATATAAATTAAAAATATATAAATTAAAAATAATATTATGACTTTCACATTTTTTTTCGTTTGCTGGGACTTTGACATTTGAGCCCAAAATTAATGTCCTCCTTTGATTATGTGTACTCACTCGCCACAGATCAAAGACACCTGCAATACATGGATCTGTCCAAACTATACAAAATTGGGAATAGCAACAGGAATAAACGTGCTACTATAATTTTATCATTACTTCAAATATACTGAGATCGACGTCAAATGTAGGTATGTGGATTATTATTATTTTCAACCGACTTCCAAAAAAGGAGGAGGTTCTCAGTTCGTCTGTATGTTTTTTTTTTCTGTCTTTGTTACATGATATTTCGGAAAATTGTGAATTGATTTTGAAAATTATTATAGAGGATACTTCATAGTTGGTCCCATATAAATTTCATCGAAATCGGTTGGGTAGTCCATTGAAAATTTCAAACTTTTGAAAAAAAAAATTATGATTTCGGAGAATGTTTACGTTGATGACATTCTCAACAGACAAAGTGTGGACGTGAAGTTGATTGTTTTAATGCTGTGCATTCGTTGATTATATAATTACGTCTCTTTACGTGAAAACATTGTATTTATTGTATAAAAAGGAAGTGGACACTCAGAAACAGCTGAACTATCAAACAACTCAATAAACAGAAGGCCTGAATGTAAAATAAACATGATAAACTATATCGTTGGTGCACCTCAGTGTGAGATGTCCTGGATTTAGACTTTAGTTAGAATAGAATGGCTCTTTTTTTTTTGTTTTTCCGCCAAGGAAAATCTTTTGGCACCCACTAAAACAAGCTTTAACCAGTAAAGCAAGCATTAGCGGGAGGAGGATGAATCCTATTACGGACGAATGGGCATTCTATAAGCTGTTAACCCCAGTGGCTAATGGCAAATAGAATGCCCAGACAGTGTGGAGACTCTCTCAGATAGGCTGAGCATACCCACTAAACATCCCCCTTTTGACTCACCTTGATTAAGGCCACTAGTCATCGTCGGAACGACAGCCAATTGGAGCGAGAGGCTGCGTAGTGAGCGGCATCCAGACGGCTGCCACCAAAAGGAACTGAAAGCGAGAAAATCAAAGCTAAGACTAGCAGAAATGACAAAGCTGAAACTAAGAGATTATCTAGAGTGATCAGACTCACTCTGAGATAGGAATGCTGGAAAGAAGGACTACGTTTAGAAACGTTGAGCTTGCTGGAGTTTCCTGATAAGGGGAGCGAACTTGGTTAGGACCGGAAGAGCACCGTTGAAACCCTCTGGGCTGGCGTCGAGAGCGGCGCCGAAAGCCAGGATCTCGTCGATGGGAGCGAGCTGGATCCAGAACGCCATGCGGTCTTGAGACCCTTTTGCGTTCTGGCACTGGGAAGTCGATTTGGTGGCCGGTTGCGATTGAGTCGCGTCCCGGCTGCGCTGACCTGAAACGAAAGAGGTGAAGGCCTTGGGGGCCTTTGAACTGACTGGAGGAGCGTCCGAGCTAGGCTGCGGTCGCTTTCTTCAGTTCTCGATGGGCTTCACGGTAGCCCTGGCAGCACGCGGTGCCTTGGGGCAGCCGCGAAAGTTTGCTGTGTGGCCAGACTGGCCGCACAAAACGCAGGACGGAGCTGTGGGCGATTCGGGAGTGCGAGAACACTCCTTAGTTCCATGCGGATCTAGGCACTTGACGCACCTAGGGGAAGCAAAACAGTTTGCCGCCGCATGACCATACAATTGGCAGCGGTGGCAATGACCTGGGAGACCACGCTTGTGTGGTGCTTCGACGCGGATGTTGGAGAGACCGCACACGGAGAGCTTGCCTCTGAAAATGGACTGCCCTTGCGGGCTCCTCGCTAGGATTACTAGCGCTAGTGGGAACTGCTTGCCTCGGCGGCTGTGCATTTTGTGCACAGATTCGACGGGGAAGCCTTAAGAAGACAAGTCCTCTTGGATTTGCTCGTTCGAGAGCTCGAACGGCACGTTCCTGAGGATGGCACGAATCTTACGCTCCTCAGGGAGGGCGTAAGTGTGGTACTCGAGCTTTTTGTCAGCAAGAAGCCGAATGAAATTCCTGAAATCAGAAATTGAGCAGACAACGACCTTAATAGAGTCACCCACTCGCAGGAATCGGAGCTGAAACAGAAGTAATGCTTTTGACTTGTTCTGTCAATATTTGGAACATATTAAGCATTTTGTTGCTATTTTGATGATATTCGTGCCCCATCGAAGTTTGGGTATCACAAAGTCTCGAGACGGTATCATGAAGAATAGAGAGAGCGGAGGCCACGGCGGGATCCTTAATGGAGGCATAGCTGGAAATCACAGGAGCCACGGCGGGATCCATAGGAACCAGGAATGGAGTATGCTGTAAGAAGAACTTATCCTAGACAAACGGCGAGACGGCTGCGCAAACTGCGCTGAAAAAGAAAACGACCTAGAACGGACCTATTGCCGGTGAACGGCGGACGATCAGGCTTAGTTGTCACGGTTACGTATCCACCTGACCAGCGATGCTTCGGCCGGCAGCAGTTGGGTCCGCCCTGAAAAGGGCAGATGAATTAGTCCCGACACCACACAGCCTCCACAAGAGAAAACTTTCCGAAAGAGCTTAACTTGGGACCTTACCCGCACGAGTGCGGGAGAGGGAACAAGGGCAGCGCAATACGAACACTCGGGAGCGAACGCAAACGGGAAGTGGTTTGAATAGAATGGCATAGATACATACGTACATATATAACTTCATGCCCGCATCCTTCATGGGGTAGGCAAAATACCAGAGGTTATAAAACCATTTGTTGACACGTTTGACAAATTTGGAGTCATTATAATGGTGGATAAAACTATTTATGTGACAGAGATCAGCCTATTCATCATCAACAACCAGTAGACATCGACGAAAAAATCTTAATTTAAACCTCTGTCCCTTAACTGACTTTTACAGTATGCCTGGGAAGAGAAGCAGCTAGCATATTCTATATTTTTCCGTTACTCCCAGGCCAGTACGGAAGAAATGGAATAGGTATTATTTATGTTATTATTTCAACCTTAGATTTGAAGAAAGGACTGATCTACATTTCGTTGTATTATAAATCGCAAACTAGTAAATGGTATAAGTACAGGCTTCCTAAGTCCAGTTTGAGAACCTGTACTGGACGTTACTGTATTATTATTATTTTTTTACTTTATAATTCCTGTTTCTAGGTCAAAGGATAAATTTTTTCAATAAACAATATCAAATAATTTTATCACAGTTTCTACAACCATTTATAACATAAAAAGAATCGAATGGATAATATTTTTTGCTTTTTTTGTTTAGTATCTGCGACTGAAATCGACCTTCTGTACCCCTTCCTTTGTTATCCATACGGTTATTACGCCAAACGATGTACACATAGCCACCTGTTGCTATGGAGATAATCGAATAAAACGACGACGCAGCTGTGTTATAACCTACCTACTTTCAGTAACCATACATGATCAGTTTGTCTAAAGCTAAAATAATTGTAAAAAGTTAACAGTGAGTTGAATATATGGTCACTGATTTCTCGTAGATTTTTGTAATTTAAAATAAAAACGCTTGGATCAAGAATAGTAAAGTAATAAAATTTAAAAAAAAATAATAGTTGAAAGGACTATTGACTGGACTTTGATGAAATCATCCTTTGCGTAGATTCATCCCGGGGAGATAAAAATTCTCCATGGAGTGATGTACTAATTATGATTTCTTTTTTTTTTATGAATTATGGATGGGACGTTTGTCTTCCATGCCACCTGATGTTAAGTGAACATGAAGACTAAGGTGTTACACGTCCATGCACGATAAACCTATTCACTCGACGCCTAAAAGTACTAGGACTATACTGGTCAGGGAAAATAGACGCAGGTAGTTCATTCCAAACCTTGGCGACCCGTATCAAAAAGGAACTGCAAAGCGCTTAGTTCGACTTTTGGAATACCTACCACATACGGATGGAAGTTCTGTCTGCGTCTAGTAGTCCGATGGTAAAAGTCTAGTCTCCAACTTTTCTTCAAATGATGATTCTGAATAATCAGATGAATAAAAAGCTTTTTTGTTATTACATTGCGGCAATCATATGGGCGGTGATTTTTAACGGGCAAATATAATATGTGATCCACTCACTGCTCCCTTGGATTAGTTGCATTTTACAACTTTTATGAAGACTAGCATTTTCCCGCAACTTCGTATGTGCTAAACTACTCTTCCTGTGGGAATTTTAGAAATTCCTACCATAATACAACCAGTCACCCATTGAAACACCCTTTATACCAAGTTTCGCATCCATGCACTCAAAGAATAAGATTTTTCATACAAATTAAAAAGTTCTTGTTATTTTGACGACCGGCTGGTGTAGCGGTAACATACATTACCTTCTATGCCAGAGGTCGAGTTTCGAATCCCGGCGGCGGCGGATATTTGTGTGATCGGTCAAGTCATGGACGTTTCTATGTTTATGTAAGTATATTATAATAAAAAAAATGTATGTTTATATATTTCTTAACTATATCAGTTATCTAGTATCCATAACACAAGTTCTTAAAGAAACTTAATTTGGGCTAGATAATGTTGTGTGAGTGTCAGAAAAATTTATTTATTTATTTTATCTATATTTCGCGTTCCCGTTGGAATTTCGGGAATTGCTTCCTTATTGCTCCCTTACACTCTCTAAGAAATGTATGTTACAAATTTCAGCTCTATACATGCAATGGTTATGGCTGTACGTTGTCTGTCAGTCACTCAGTCAGTAACTGAAAAGTTTTATATTTTAAGATTAGGTAGGACAGGACTTTTCATAACCGACCATACCTTTATAAAAACTACTCTCCTCAAACAAACACAACACACACACTCAAACCACCTCACAAGATAACAAGAAGCCTGTATCCCCGAGTAACAAAACTCTAAGTAACATTCCTTATAATGAATGTTCAATTCTGAACTCCAACTTAAGTTGTACTCAGCAGACTAAGTTTCTACATTTTCAAGTTTAGCAGCCAATATGGAAACAAAGCTGGTAGCTACAGGCTTGACTTGACTAACTTAAGTCACAGTTGAGTTTCACTTAGTGAGGAATGAAAGATCGCTTTATTTTGAACTTGCGCGGTTTAATTAGGTAGGTTTTGGTGTGTGGGAATCTACACATAGTAATATAAGGAGGAGTTTGTAAGTTTGTTTCAAAATATTCAACCAACTTTGAAAAAATCTTTGGAATTTGTTAGCTCAGCTCTTGGGAAAACGTAATAAAACGTTGATACAAGCGAGAGGCATTAAATGAAACCACATATTATGTGTATAATTATCAGGCTACACAACAAAAATTAGATCAGTGTTAGCAATAGTTAAGTCACAAAAATGTTTTTTAGTTTTTTTGTTAGTTTAATTTAAACACCTTGTATCTTCCTGATCATCTGATGGTAAGTGTAAAGGCATAGCTGTCATTCACCGCGAAATGTCAAAATCACATCACAAAGGATGTTTTCATGGTAATTTTATTATTGAGGAGTGGAGCAAAGAATGGGAAAAGAACCGTCGTGTTGTAGGCAAATATTATGGGGACATCCAGCCCGCAATCCCATCTAAGCCGTGGTTCTGTGTACACTAGAAAATAACCAAAAAAGTCACATCCATAATCCGCAGACTGCGGCTGGTTTTTCTCCAGTATTTTTGTATAGGATAGCAATTCATGACTCCCCATTGTGTGATTGTGGATTGGAGTCTGGATCAGTCGATCATATATTTTTTAAATGCCCCCTCCTCCCTGTCTCCCTATATGATATTTAAATATTAACGTCGCTAAACGATCACTGGTTCCACCTGATGTTGAGAATCATTTTAGCTCATGGATATAATAATAAATAAATAATAAAATCCCCAGACAATCACATCAACTACATGGCCACAAAGTAGCTTGTGTTATGGGATACCATGTAGCGAACTAGAGGGGAGCCTAGAATATAAATACCTACATAAATAGATAAACACACAGACACGGATTTTTTTTCTTGCTCCGTGCGGGAATCGAACCCGCAACCACAGGCGTCTGAGGCAGACGGTGTTACCCCATCGCCAAAAAGGTCGTTTATCGTTTACTCGTAATTAACTATTCACTTAAAATTAAAGGTCTGTACATAAATTAGGGCTCCAAACTGGAAAGGCCTATTGATCTTGAATGAACGCGGAGGAAGCGAACGAGGTATGTCTGGGTCGTAGCAATTGGCGTACCCTTGTCTCTGCCTAAGTCAAAGGTGAAGTTATGTATGTATAATAATAATAATAAATAAATATTTCTGACACTCACACAACATTATCCTGCCCAAATTAAGTTTCTTAAAGAACTTGTGTTATGGATACTGGATAACTGATATACTTAAGAAATATATAAACATCCATGACTTGACGACTAATATCTGTGTTAATAACACAAATATCCGCCGCCGCCGGGATTCGAACCCAGGACCTCTGGCATAGAAGGCAATGTATGTTACCGGCTGGTGTAGCGGTAACATACATTGCCTTCTATGCCAGAGTTGCTTAAGTTGCTTAAAAAAGTAAAAAAGACTTGAAACTGTGGTATAAAGTATATCTTCTATGAAAGGCTTATTATAAGCCTAGATAAACTCAACTGCTCTGCATAAGCGTTTCGTCCTGGATAAGTGTGTTGTTTTAAATATATGAATGGTTGTGATGAGCATGTGAGTTTAAATGTTGTTTTTTTAAAATCAATGACATAGTTCCTAAGAAGAGGCTTCGAATGTGTTTTAGTTTCATACTTTGTCATAATGATCGATCTAAGTGAACCACCATGCATATTATCATCATCATCATCACAACTCCGTATGATGTACCCTCTGCAGGGCATGAGTCTCTCCTCTGAGAGACGAAGAGGTACAGCCCATAATCCCCAAGCTGGCCCAGTGCTGGTTGATGGATGTCAGAATTATCAGGGCGCAGAAATGGCTTCTGACAAACTCTAACGACTACTGTGTACAAGTTTACAGTAGCCGGGACCGACTGCTTAACGTGCCCTCCGAAGCACGGAAGTCGCCGTGAGAAATAAATGGTCGGCGGTCACCTATCCAAGTACCGACCACGCCGAACGTTGCACATATTATCATGTGCATTATTTAAAATCAAAATATGTTATTTGTATAGGTGGATTACATTATGTTTACAGGACCACCAGCATTCGTTTTACCTGACGCGAACTATACTTAACGTTTTTTTTATATTTCACACAATTGCAAAGTTGTCTGGATCATTATAATTTGGCTATTATAAGCCTTTTTGGGCTTTTTAACAAAAGGTATTTATTTTATTCATATTGTCCTATTTCCATAACTACCGTGTTAATAAAGAGTGCCGTCATGTCGAGAGTATTTTTTCCGCCGGCATTTTTCTCTCGCTCTACTTTTAATTCGATTTTAAAGCGGAGGCAGTATATTCTGGCGTTCATTAAGTGTATTTTAAATACCTAAATTGAGTGAAAAATTTCATTTGAATTTTAAAATATAATTATCCTCGTAACTATTGAAAAATTTTTTGAATCTTAAAAAATTTGAAATGCGTGAAATACTTTTTCATTTTGAACATGTAGAATATCTCGGAAACGAAAGGAGTTTTGCTGAAAATAATTGTGCTCTTCTGGAATAGCATAATGTCCTCTAATCGGCATTCCAACTACTGTCTACAAAATAAACATAAAATAAATTTTATGTATCAAATTCAGGTTTCTCAAAAGTATTTTATAATAGGTCATTCTAAAATCGAGCTGCCACTATAGTTAGTAATAAAATAATACCAAGCATAACTTAATATTCGTGTTTCACGAAGCGGTCGGTTACGTTTTTATATTCAAAATTGATCAAATGTTGATAACCATAAACGAAATAGTGACAAGTACCATCAAAACAGAATTATGGAAGAAAATAATACAATAAATAGAGGCCCAAAATACATAAACACTCTCATACTTCATCTCGAAGTGCTTATGAAAAACACTCCCGAAAATATTTGATCTTTCCTTCCTTAAAGGACGGCACACAACAAGCTCATATGATGTGAATAAAGATTGAAACTGTAACCACGTACCCGCATTGTGCGTACCCGGAATATTACTTTTTTAGACACAACGCATATATTTCTATTCGCGAAACAATTTTCGTAATTCTGGACAGGGACCAAGACACCCTTGGAATAACAATTCGCCAATCTTCTGTCGTCACGTTCCCACCACTCCTTGGTCCCGATGGAGAGACGTAATCATTTCAAGCAATCGAAACGTCCAAATTTATATTCAAAAGCCGTAAATTTTAACACTTAGAAACATGAAATGCTTGGACTAAGTAAACTGAATTCGGTATTAACTTAATCTGAAACCTTTCAGATTTATCCGTGACTAAGTTATTTTTGTTATAATATAGATAAAAATGGTTTTCTTAAATTCTTAGCAAATACTTTCACTTTAATTTTAATAAGTTTAAAAGTTAAAGACTTGTCAACTTCGAGTATACCTACTCTTAAAGAAACAGTAAACTACAAAAAAGTCCCAACAGCAATTTTACATTCCATGAAGCGTTTGAAAAAAAATAAATAGACTTATTCAAATCGATTTGCAACTAATTTCTGGGACTGAAACGTGGTGTCATGTCGGAGTAGCAATTTTACAGGACTATTAAACGGAACGAATTGCTCGACTCACAATAAAAGGCAATGGAAATTCTCGTTCAGTCGTATTTTAAAACAGAACCCAAATCCCTCGGAATGTTAGATTCGTATTTGGAACAACGTGGTTGTATATCGGCTGTAAGGCAACTTGACTTATGTGACAGCAACAGGAAGAGTTCGACGTTCAACTTTTGTAAACAACGGAAAAAATATGGCAACGACGTCAAGAAATGTTAACATCGCAATTAGGGTGCGCACACATAGAAGATAAACGATTATGATGCTGAGCAACTGTAGGGCATAAATTCGGGAAGAACGAGACTTGGGAAGTTTTCTTTTTATGAGTTTGTTGAAAGACTGCGTTGTGGGGGTGCACCCTTATGGCAATGAAGTGTTTGTTTGAACATTATAAGAATATGATGGTGAGGAAAATATCTTAAGAACCTCTTAAGGCATTCAACTGAAAAAGTTTATAGGTACCGTTGGCAAAAACGGGGCGTTAGGGAAATAAACAAAAGTTTTAGCATTTTTATTGTCTTTGATAAGCTTTGTATGTAAATCGAGTCTACTGTTTGTTGTTACAGTGTTTATTTATTTAAAGATCACCAACATAATAATGTTATCATACACACTTCTTAAAAATAGGTTATTACTATAACTAAACACTATTACATTTAGAGGTGACGACAACATGCTTTGGTAAAACATTAAAAAAGATAACGTACACAATGATGAATTAAACAAAATAAACTAGTTAATAAAATAAAGTTTTTCTTTCACCTTTATATTATATAGCTTAGATTTAACAATAAATTTTCAAGATAACTCTGAATATATTAAATCTAAGATATATATAATACAGGGTGATTATATAAACAAAAACTAGTTAGCTAATGATATTCTTATTTGTTGCAAAAGAAGCCAAAAACAGTACACACTTAATCGAAATCAAAATTAGCCGCCTACACTGATTTCATTTTTTTATTTTTACTTATTTATGATGATTTCGGGGTAATAAACAAAAAAAGTTTAAGAATGTTATTACAATAAAACCACATGGCATTTGATGTTTTAATGGCCACTAGGGCATAGCAGATAACCTATTCTACAGGCCATATCAATTTGGCCGGCGATGGACCAAACACCCTGTATAATATAAGAAGACTTTTACATCTTGAGTTTACGTAAAGACTAGGTTTTTGTTGCAGATATTTACATTTTTTTTCGTACAAAAGAACTCTATTACCTTATAAATAAAATCACTTTAACGTACCTACGTAAAGCTGTAATGCTACAAAGGGTCAAGTAAAATTAAATCAATTTTAAAGCCTTTTTAACAGGATTTTCTCTCGTATGTTGCATATTTTAATTCCACGTTAACGGTTAAAAAGGTATATTTTTTCACTTTGACTTAATTAAGTTACGGGATTCTTACCACGATTTCTGTTTCATGCGTCCGATATTTATATTAACCGCTTAAAATTTAAGCAGTATTTTATTATTAAATAAAAATTTAAAAAAATAAAAAACCTTTATTTCGTTGGTTGCACTTGAAATAAGTTAAATAATTTACAAATTGAATTTAATCTACCACTTGCTCTGAAAATCGATATGTTGAGCAGAAATGGCCAGAAACTTAACAACAATCATCTTTTATATATTAGTATAGATAGATAGATTGCAGCCAAGGGGTTTTATTTAAAATTTCTATTCAGTATAGAAACCCGTTATGAGTAATAGGTATAGTACCTATCTCTGAGTTGACATAATTCAATAAAAGTCGCAACCTACACTTTATCCCCCTGCCTATCATTCGTCCGTCATTGACGTAATTAGTTTTGCCTTTGAAGCGCTCCCGCTAAACTTATGTAGACACTTAGTTATATAATGGAAGTCCAGTTTTAAAGTGCCACATTCTCTCTTTCTTTAAATCTGTTTCTGAAAATCTGGAACTCTTAATTTTTTTTTCAGGAATCGGACAGATTTATACAATATTGGAGTAAATTTTACTTAAACCATGGATCACTTAATCCAATTAAGTTTCAACTGATTTAAATTGAGATCAAAGGCAGTTTCAGCTAACAATAAAAACAGTAGCTCTGATTTAATTAAAACAAAACAAAACAGAAAACAGAACCGCCAACTTGAAGAATACAGTCCGGAATTCGAAAAGCAGCTAAATATTTCAAAACAAGAACTATTTTATTAATTACCAACATTACAAAGTGCATTGTTTCAATGTTTTCAATGTAGTAACTCTCAGTCTATCGGGCGGGAAATAAACTTCAGCAAGTTTTCTCGCTGAGAGATTGAAATATTGAATTAGTTGTTTCATATCGTAACAAAGTATGAAACATGAAATATCACAGACTCGAGAAGATTCTGATCCTGTTTGTACGTGAAAAATATAAATGCCGTAAAATTACAAGTTAAACCATTAAAGAATACAAAGTAGGCGAATGTCTATTTTTGTTGAACTCCAAAGAAGTTTAGTACAGTACAGTTGCGACCTAGTGTTGTTAACATTAAGTTTTTTAATTGCATGTTTTGAATATATTGCCATTGTTTTTTTAGTTTATATCCAATTGCAAGTGTTAATTTACGTATTTTTTTTACACTGTGATCCACGATTATTGGAGAGTCTGCTTAGATTGTCTGAGTTGTTTCAAAAAAAAATACAAAAAGTTTTATTCAGCACAGGAATTTCACAAAACTCTTGATAAAGTCAGTCATCACATACTTCGGCTTTAACTAGTTGTTGATAGTTGTTGAATAAGATATTACAGTAGACCAAAAGATAAAAAAAGCCGGCGGAAAAAAACTCTTGGCACTCTTTTTCAGTCAGAATTATCAAATTAATACAAATAGGTACAGTACCAATTGACCGTGACATGAAAAAACAACAAACACAACACAGCTAATTGTGAGAGCCAATGTCATGCCACAACCAAATTGCTTACATAGTAGGTGCAATGAGCTATGGATGCACAATACGAATATGACAAACTGGGACCAGAGTATTTGAACAAGAATAGAATAAAATAGTCATAGTATCATTAGCATCATCTAATATATAAAATTCTCGTGTCACAGTTTTCGTTGCCATACTCCTCCGAAACGGCAAAAAACTTATTTAATATCGAAATAAAAAACAAAATAATACCATGATCAGCATCAGCCACTTCTGTGTGCTGACACAAATCGAGGTCGCTGCTGCGGCAATGTTGACCCATTACGTTTTCTGCACGAGTAAGTTACTGAAATTAAGCAAATGCTAGATATGCAATCGTCGGCCTCGAATTTTGTAGGCATGAAACAAATGTAGACATAGCTTGCTGGTAGCCATTTTGTGTTTAATTGTTATGGTATGTAGCGAGATATATTTGATATCTTGAGGTTATTGATCAATCTGACTTTGGATTCTTCCTGGGAAAATAATAAGTTAGGTACTATCACGTCCCTTTTCACACATTTGTTCCACGCAAAAAAGTATCTGTGTAACAGCCCGTTCACACATGGTCCGTTTTACTTGATACGTTTTACCGGATACGTTTTTTTTCATCGATGGCGCATGGAGTTGTATGAGCGACTTCACATATACAGTATACGTATTTATGATACAAAAAAGGTACCAAGTAAAACGTATCCAGTAAAACGGATCATGTATGAATGGGCTGTTAAGGTAATATGAAAGTCTTTAAAAATCTTTGACGTTATCGTAATTTAACATGAGATAAGATTGATTTCAAATGTGGGTTTAATCACAAACTTAAAAAAAAGGTCTTTATGTTATTTTTTTCTATTATTGCTAATTTGAAACGGGTTGATTAAACTTTTTTTTTATTGTTTATTTAAGACCGCTTTTTAACATCAACGTTCATTAGCGACCACCGTAAAGTATACATGATTTTAAACTGAGTTATACAATTGAATAGTTTTAAGAAATTCAAGGGTATTTTTATACCCCTCTAAATTGAAATAGTCTTTAAAATGATGTTAAGTTTTCGCCGCAGTAAGTTTTTTTTTATTCACAATAAAACTATTATAATTATCATCTTAACTTCAAATTACAAAAACGTGAGTTCGTTCAAAATATCATTCTCTCTAAGCTCTGGAATCGTATAAAATATAATTAAGCCTCTGGGTTCGAGAGGTCTCCAATACGATAGTAATACTGAGATTAACCAAGGCTTAATACTAAATTTACGTTGATCCTCGGGTCTAAAATTATTTCCATCCATGATCCGGTGTTAGCTGTTCTTGAGAAAGGTGGGCTAACCAATAACTAACTTAGAGGGATGAAATATGGGTTGAATATTACAGGTAAATTAAGTAATGATGGGAATTATTTTCAGACAGTGAAATTGGAAGTGGATAATAAAGAACGGATAGAATACTTTTTACATGTATGTATTGTGGGAATTATTTTCAGAAAGTGAAATTGGAAGCACTTAAATTAATGCAACGGGTATTTAGATTTTCAATATATTCAACTTCTTAACATCTTATTTGAAGTTAAGTTTAAGTCATGATTTATTTTTAATAAAGATTTTCGTAGCTTTTATCTTATCGATTTGATGCAAACGGTAGGTAAGGTAACGCCGGACCGCCGACATATGTTTCCGCGTTCACTTCACTCATTGCAAGTTGGAAAAAATTGTCGGTGGGCATGTCGGCCACTTAAAATGAGGAGGAAACTGAGCGCTTGCGCACACAACATATCAGCGGATAACACTGACTGTATACATTTTCTTAAAGGTGACTGTACTTGTACACCTATCGGCTTTTATCTCTTTCAATTTCAGGGTGAGTCACTTGTGTTTTTCCACGTGGTTTATTCCTCAAATTGAAGTTACCATTACTCATGCGTGTTAACTAAACTATGGTGCGTTCACTCGTTAATATAATACCTATGCATATATTCGTTACTAACTTGATATATCCGCTTCTTAAAGATTCGTATTCAAAGATGAACTCCTATTCAAAGATTTCGAAGTGTCCGTCTTTACCATACAAACTAAAAAATAAAAACATCTAAATTTTAACGTTGCACATTAATTTTTCAATAAGAACCTCACGAGCTTTTTCCTGCAAATTCACGCGCTGAAACCTTCGTTCCTGTGGGAATTCCTTGCTTAGTGCACTTTTACACTCCCTAAGGAATGTATGTTCAAAATTTCAGCTCTCCACACCCAATAGTTATGGCTGTACGTTATCTGTCAGTCATTCAGTCAGTAACGGAACAATTTTATATTGATTTGAAACAGTCCTACTCTAAAATCTCACATCATGCAGGTTGTTTATTATATCAAAGTTGAATTTTTTAAAGCCGAAGAAGTAGTAGTAGAAAACACCAAGACATTGGTAGATAATGGGCGATCATTATCTTCATAAGCCGAGAGACGCACACTTCTCGACGGAGGCCTTCCCCAGGATTCGTCATGTCGTCCGGACCCGCGCCGCCCTCACCCAGCGTTTGACGTTCGTAAAGTGTATAAAATTACCTACTACGAATAAAAAGTTTTCATTTTCATTTTCAAATTACTATAGAACGCTTTTTTTATTAGGTATTTTATAATTACATACTTAATAATAAAAGTTTATTTGCATTTACAGTTAAAGTAAAAATAAAAAAGCTATTTCGGAGCAACTTGCAATTTAAATAAAAGAAAATGGATGCAAAGTGAAAATAAAGTAAAACTTTAATGAACTTATCGTTATGCTCACAGTTCTTTGTACAATCCGTCTCAATTTGTCATAGTTTTGCCGTTTGTTCAGAGAAGTAAGTCCAGCTTTATGTTGATAAAATAAAAGTTAATATTTCGAGCTAGATTTACTCATTAAATAAAAAAAAATACCATTTTTTATCTGCTTATCGCGTATTCTAATATTTTACAAAGTGACTTGACGATTGGGGGTTTTAACAGGTGATTTTAAGGACCTTAGCAGAAAATATTTAATCACTTTATTGTCAGTTATTGTTGAAATTCAAGTTTATGTCAGCAGTAGGTTTCACTTTTTTATTGCGTTTCTATAATAATACATATATACATACATAACTTCACGCCTTCATCCCTAATATGGTAGGCAGAATACCAGAGGCTATTAAACCACCTGAAGTCACGTTTTACGAATTTAGAGGTGTTATAATGATGGATATCCCATCGCCCATAAAAACGCTAAAATCTGTGTTTCTTAACCGACTTTTACAGTATGTTCGGGAAGAGAAGCAGCTGGCACATTCTATGTTTTTATTTCGCTCCCAGTCCAGCATGGAAGTTAATAATATGTTATTATTATTTATTTATTTCGATCTGGATGCTACTATTACAAAACTAACGGGGTTTATCTGTAAGAGTAATAATGAGAAAAAATAAGAGCTAACGCTACGTCACGGGTACCGTACGTGTCGTACGAGCGTAGTGGTGCGTACAGATTGCTGTAATGGAACTTGTAATGTAACATTCTGCGCACCATACGCCCAAATACGCAACGTGTGCCGAATGTTACATTACTAGTTGCAATACTAGTAATCTTGTTTTTGTTGAATGAAAGTTTTGAATGAACACGCGTAGACACACGTGACGCAAGCGTTGATCCTTACGTTCTTCATGAAGTAATGCCACTTCAGCTTGGAGACACTCACTGCTGGATTGCTTGATAAAGTTCTTACCTAAGGTTGTACTCACCGATCGGTCCTGCTGCTTATTGACCACAAATTATAAATAATTGTTAAAAAGCCAATAAATAAATAAAACGTTTTAAAGGTATAAAAGGGTTTAAAAACGATTTTACCAACTACCACCAAGTATCACTCAAAATATACTGATACTGCGATGGGGTAACACTGTTTGCCTCAGACGCCAGTGGTCGCGGGTTCGATCCCCCTACGAAACAAGAAAAAAAATGCTCGCTACATGGTATCCCATATCTCTGCTTAGTTTGGGGCCATGTGGTTGGTGTGATTGTCTGGGGATTTGAGTTATTTATTTAAAAACATATATTACCCACCCTCATTCTTTTCTCAAAAAATTACATTGAAAAAAAAAGAGAGTTAGATAATACTATTAGAGCGCCAAAAATAATGCCGAATGAAAACTTGATTTATAAACACAACATCGCTTGCCAGTATCATAAATTGTTTTCGAGAAAGGCAATTAAAAATGGCAACACAACTAGTAGTCACGCCGCCATTGTCGCTGAGTCAGTGGCTTTGATTTACGAAAATAATCCTAGCTTTGCATTGCAGTTGTTGATTCTTCGACTGATACTTTTGTTGTTTGGATTATTGAAGTTTGGTTTGTATTTTCCGTTATAAATGGTAATAAATGCCAGGAATTGTGTTGTTCTTTTTTAAAAAGGAAATCAAAATGAATATTTGACGACCAGCTGGTGTAGCGGTAACATACAGTGCCAGATAACACTGTTTTTCTTGGAATTACCTTAGATTCTAAATTGCAGTGGGGCGCCCATATCTCACAGCTAGCGAGTAGACTTAGTTCTGCAGCATTCGCGGTAAAGAAAATTCGCTCATTGACTGATGTTAATACGGCGAAGCTGGTTTATTTTAGTTATTTTCATAGTATAATGTCCTACGGCATCCTACTTTGGGGCAATGCCGCAGACATTGACACGATATTTACACTGCAGAAAAGGGCTATTCGTGGAATGTATAAACTTGGAAGTAGAGAATCTCTAAGAGAAAAGTTTAAAGAGATTGGTATCTTGACCTTTGCATCACAATATATTATAAGGGAGTGGTCTTAAATAAATGCAAACTTTTCAGATTACTATATTTTAATGTGATACTCAATTACAGAAATATTAATAAGAGCCCACACATTTATATGTTTCTCCCTCTCCTCAACTTTCGCACCTCTCCTCTCCTCTCCTCTCCTCACCTCTCCTCTCCTCACCTCACCTCGCCTCTCCTCGCCTCTCCTCTCCTCTCCTCGCCTCTCCTCACCTCACCTCGCCTCACCTCGCCTCACCACACCTCGGCTTACCACACCTCGGCTTACCACACCTCGGCTCACCTCTCATCGCAACAAACGCCATCTATCCACTACTTCCGTTACATTCGGCCGTCCTGAAACAATTGCGCCGCAATTGGCGCAAAAATATGTTAATTAAACTCTTCAGCAAGTCTATTAAGTCATCTCTTGTAACGATATCTTTGTCGCTACTGTTTCGCTATATGATGGGGTACTACCATATGATCTTAAGGCATCGGCGGTCACTATCCCCGTTAATTTCAGGAAATAAAATTTCACACATCAGTATGAACCTCACATGTTTGAATGTTAAATAAATAAAAATATCGTTTTAGTTAACCAAGTTCCAAGCACCATTGAGTGACAATTATCTCCAAATTAAACAACCATTCAAATCCATTAATGTAATCATTAACAACAAGGTTCGTTAGTGGTTTACAGCAATCATAATTGCAATAAAATCTTTCAACCAATGACCCCTTCAACACACTACCCAGAATCACTCTGGCGTAGTCACCCAACCAACAAACAAGAACCTGCATCTAAAACACATTAAATCTCTTTCCACAACAAAAACTTTCTTTACAACTTCAATGGATACTTGTACTTTCGGCAACTTCATAAATGTAACCGCCACATATTTTGAATATTGCTTCCATTTAATATTGCCATCAAAATTTTAAATCCAAGATTTAACAATTTACACAAAGCTACCACTGGTTTGGAAGATCCATTTAATGAGAAAAAACCAGCAAGAAACTCAGTAGGAATCGGCTAACGTCAGTGCATTGTACGATTCGCAATAAGTACTTGCGATAAGAAAACCCCAATGACAATGAAATTTACTTTGAATGTAACAACAAATAATTTGACAGCGGTCGAACAATACAAACAAAGCAATCATAAGCTACTAGAATAACTCAATTAATTAGCAAACAATGCAAAGCTCGTCACAAAACGTAATGCAACCTCCATTACTTTCATATCCTCACACTCATAACCTCTCTCCGGTTAGAGCGTTTATCACACCAATAAGAGCACCGCATTGCACCACATCAATCAATCAATCAATATTTCGTTGAGTGGCAACCAGCCGTCGATGCACCACATAATTCACAACAACAAAGTAGGTATTACAATTTTTTTTTGACAGTAAAATCCTGCTTTTTCTGTTAATCGCAACAAATTCAAGGTATTATTTAAACGCATTGGCTTTAGACATTAAAACGCATTTTCAATAATCTAGTTACTTCTCGACGCCATTAGCTATCTCCGTGGTTCACACATACTGTCGTCATGTTACGTTTCAATTGCCAAAATAATAACAAGCTTATTATTACCTAAACAGAAAAAAAACGTGTCTTCTAAGAACCTCAGCAAAATAATCGAAGATCGGCAAGATACAAGGCGAATTCTACCGAGTCACGGATACACGATTATCAGAAAGAAAACCTAAAACTTCAATATTCAGACTATTTAAAAAAAGCAATATGTAGGCTGCTTAACAACAAAATTTCATCCGCTCCACCTTGATATCATTACTATCCACCAAGTAGGTACATACTGTAGATTCGACAAAACCCATTAATCCGCAACTAACGCATCAAGATCGCGCAGTAGGTACACAATATTCTAACACACAAGGACGCACGCCACTCACAATCATGGCCTCACTGAGACGCAAAATGAAGCCCGCTGCCTTATCAGGTAACTTGCAAGAGCAAAGCGATGGCATGAATTGCGCAAGATTTGCTAAAAAAGAACCAATTCGAATGACGTTACAGCAAAAACAAAGCTATAGCAATCCGACGACTGTGCTGCCTCTATCGTACAATTGATGTACTAAAAGTGCATATAATCCCTTTGACTTTCATACTTTTCATGTACTTTTCTGCGAAATTTTGAAAGCAAACATCTGTTTCACATTTGATTAGTTTCTTTTTTAGCTACTAAATTGTTTTTGGCACTAGTATCGTAGCAATAAATGCATTCTGCGATCAACGAATGATTGAACAGATATCGCTTACATAATACGATGTAAAGCAATGGATCGCGCGTCCATGGCGTGATGACTGCGCCATTATAGCTGATCGCTAATATTTACGTGATAAGGCAGCCAATTTGACACCTACGTCTACGAATGCACTGAGGGTGTAACAATCTGAGCGACTTGTATACTACCGAACCAAACAAACAAACCACAGCAAAAATTGTGACGCAAAACGAGAATTTAATTCCTCAAAATAATAACGAAATTCATAACCAATTCTCATAGCACAAATTATCATAGTCCGTCCGTAAAATAATCTCTATAGTTTTTCAATATGTCCGCAGAATAAACTCACTCGTAACTCACAGTTTTTACAACGTTGAATAGACGATAAGTTATAATAATATCAAATCCGAACAAAACACCATTTCATCTAGATTACCTCGCACGAAACAAAATGGTAAGAAAACAATCGCAACGTAATTCACCGTATTCTAATCGTAGGTACTTATTTTTAAAAAAATAATAACGAACCTCAATTAATTTGAAATCAAATCCGATCCTAGAAGATTTTTACTAAGTAACACCATACTGTGATTCTTATTTCAAAATAGTTAAACCTTATTTTTAACATAAATTGTAACAAGATAAATCGAAACACAAATCAGTTTTAAACCTGGGCTGATCCGATAAACCATTTGCTATTCAACAAACCGCAAGTTATTTTAAAACAATTTTACTTTGCCACAGCAGCGCAAGTCATAACAAAACTACCGCAAAATATATTGATTAATCTTATTTTGATGCCATGTTTCGAAAACTCGCACGAAATAGAAACGAATCCATTAAAACGCGTAATGAAAATAACAACATTAACGTATTGGATCTTTTTAAGTCACACAATAATTTACCACGAATTTTATCCACAGCACGTTAAGAACATTTTTTTGCACAAACACACTATTACGGCTTACAAGACGTTAGATACCTAGTTCTCAATTTTTATTTTTACTGATGTTATGAGGGACGCATAGTTTTAATCGGGCTCTCGTATTATTTTAAGATCTAATAATTCTTGCACCTTTTTATTCCGACTTCCCTTTCAGCATACGGCAAACAATATGGTTCCCTATTTCGTTCTAACAAACCGAATAACTGTTTTGTGTCGGAAAAACGAACAAAACGAAAAGAAGCGTTACTCATAAAACACGATAGAATTAATCACTGGACAGTTACTTAGTACCGAGTCTGTGGGTTTGGGTATAACCCTGGCTTAGTCACAACAAAATCTTTATTCGCGAGTCCGTTCCATCAGTTACAATGCCAACTCAATTAATACCGAGCTACTATCGACCGTCAGTCTGAGATACGTCAACGCACCTAGCCGTCCTAACCGTATCTCTGTCACTTGCCATCATCCTACTTCAAGATATGACTTATGGCGCTGCAATCGAATGTCACGTCATTCGATGCATTTAGCGCCCTCTTTAACAGTGCTACCAACATACTTCCGTTAACATGAAGTCATACAAACATCTTAATATCGCAAACTCATCGTTATCGCCAACATTTGTTAATTTAAAATAATTTCCGAATATTTTACATAACGATAGTATTATTTAATTCTCTACTTAACTCTTTGCTCCTCAAAGGTGATAAATTCGCAGTAATCTCTCCAACAGATTCGCCCTTCTTCCAGAACTTTGGATTGTTGCTAATATTGCATACACGGACATATCCAACTCCATCATGAAGCATCGAGCTTGATATTGCGTATGATAAACCGCCCATGCTGTATCGACGTTGTTTTGTACATAGCTTTCTACAGAAGCATCGTTGGAAGTGACGCGCACCAAACTGCTTCTTACAAGAACTTCCGGGACTCTGTATTTACCAGCAACATTCTGAATATTTATAACCACACTCTAGCCTGTCCTGGTAATTTGGATTACCTACATCTTAAAAGATTTTACTTCATCTGAGCAGTTGTATATATTGCTTAATTGTTCGATTTTCTTGATCCAACTTTTTACATTTACGTCGTTATTGTACGGATCGAAATCAGGAATCAATTTTTCAGTATTGCGTAACGACACAGTAGATTTAGCATCTTTGATATTCATTAAATCCGATATTCTTTTGTCCACTTGCTCCAATATGCTAGACAATGAATAATTTGATGTTGAATCAGAATTTTCATAATTACTAGTTTAGCCTGGAAACTTCCTTTTCTTGAAAATAAATCTTCTCGGGTTACCGCCATTACAATTTCTCTTCATCTTGAAGCGTAGGTTAATAAAAATGCCACTTCTGATTATAAGGGAGTGGTCTTAAATAAATGCAAACTTTTCAGATTACTATATTTTAATGTGATACTCAATTACAGAAATATTAATAAGAGCCCACACATTTATATGTTTCTCCCTCTCCTCAACTTTCGCACCTCTCCTCTCCTCTCCTCTCCTCACCTCTCCTCTCCTCACCTCACCTCGCCTCTCCT
>CALYBW010000199.1:30000-76000 GCA_944452665.1 Stenoptilia bipunctidactyla | reverse complement strand
CTTTGAGGTCAGGCCTAAGAATATGTCCCAAATATTTAAATGTATATTCTCTCTGCAATGGTACGCCACTTAAATACACAGGTGGCACTTCAGGTGGATATTTACTCCCAGCTCCAAAGACCATGATTTTGCTTTTACTTGTATTGTGTTGCAGCCCATGCTTAATACAATACTCTTCACTCTTGTGAACGAGTTTTCGAAGTCCATCTATAGAGGCGCTGAGCAGCACCGCATCGTCTGCATAACTTAGATTGTTAACGCAAACGCCGTCTATATGGCAGCCGACTCGCGTGCTGCTCAGCTCCTCTATGAGTGCATTTATATAAATATTAAAAAGCACAGGTGAGCTCAAGCCCCCCTGTCTGACACCACACTCAAGCCTATATGGATCAGAGAAGGACCCTGCCCATCCAACGTAGTTAACCTGATTTCCATACCAGTGTTTAAATATATTTATGAGTTCAATAGGCATATTTAAACTAAAAAGTTTTTGCCATAAAATATCGTAGGAAACCAGGTCAAATGCCCTGGATAGGTCCAAAAAACATGCATAAATAGGCGTACCACGCTTAGTATAATATCTGATGACATGCTTTAGACACAATATCGCGCTCTCAGTAGACAACCCTGGTCGGAAGCCAAACTGGTTATCATGGAGATTCAAATTATTATTTAATTGCGTCGTAAGCAAGCCATCAAATACCTTTGCTATCACAGTCGCTAGTGAGATTGGCCTATAATTGTTGCTATCACACACATCACCGGTCTTATTTTTAACAATTGGGATAACAATTGTTTTCATTAACTCTTCTGGCAAGTAAGCATGACATAAGCATAGATTAAAAAACATGGCTAAGGTTCGAGGTAAATGTGGCCCTGCAAATTTGAGATGCTCAATGCTGAGACCGTCGTGTCCGGGGGATTTACCTTTCGTCATGTTATTTATGATGCTAGAAATTTGGTTGGAACTGAAAGTAATCCTCCTTTCACTTCGCGTTTCAACACTGGGTCTGTCTTGAGATGGACCCAAGATTGATGACACAATAAATTTTTGTTTAAATTGATTCGCTATGTCTCGAGGTGTGCTGACCCCATCCACGCATACAGGAGGACCCGGTCTCTTGTTCATCTTATTTACGCTTTTCCAAAAAGCTCGAAAGTCTTTACTGTTATGATGTTCAGCTAGAATATTCATTTTTATTTGATTTTCATGATTCTGGCACCATTTTAACCTAGACTTAAATGTTTTTCTAGTTTCACACATTTTATCAAATAAAATACCACTTGAAGGCTTGCCATACCATACCCAAGTTAGAAAAGAGGACCGTGCCTCTCTGTGTGCATGGCTCACATACTTTTCCCAGCCTACAATGACTTTATTTTTCTTATGGTTAAACTTACTACTTTTTACTGCAGCTGTACTTAAAGATAATATTATGTCATTGTACGAGTACATCTTATCAATTAAAACTTTGTGTTGTACATTAGAGCACAACCCATCACAACAATTATTAAATTGAACAGGAAAATCTATAAATTTCAATTTATTATTGCATTCTTTAAAGTAAATATCTATTTGTTCCCTATTTCTCTCACCCCACCTAACCTTGTTATGTCCTTCATCATTACTATTCACATTGTTGCATTAATATTACATTCTAAAATAAGAGGGAAATGGTCAGACCAGTAAACATCATATTTGACATAAATATCAACAATAGATAACACAGCCGACTCTGTTATCAAACAGTGATCAAGCCAACGCTTCGAACCGTGGACTTCACTAATAAAAGTGTAGGTATTTGAGTCTAATAATTCAGTATCTATACATCTCCACTGTTGTTCACTACAAAAACTCATTAACTCCCTATGAAATAATTCTGTAGGATGGGCATTAAAGTCTCCTAATATGTATACACACCTAACATTACTATTGTCAATAATGGCACTCACCGCACTGAGGCAATCCGTAAACTCCGGCAGGTTCTTATCCTTGTCCGTCGGCATATATACACTTAACACCAAAATCGGGCCATCACTTAAACTGATTTTAACAGCACATATACGAGGATTATTGCACTGTATAACTGACACATTGGTGAACGTTTCACTTCTCCATAACAACGCAACTCCTCCATATGGTCGTCCTCGCAACATACCAGCTGATGTGTCCACAGCTGATGTCCCTGTACAGGTGAAGTCCTCATGGATGCCGTGTAAGTAAGCAATGTCATCAGGAAGGAGCCAGGTTTCTTGTAAGGCAATAATATCTGACGTCTCACATAATTGCCTTATACTCTCCACAGATCGTTTGACGCCTTTGCAGTTGAAGCTTACAAAGGTACTTGTACTTGCAGTGGGTAACTTATCCATTAATTTTATTATAAATGCCGTTTTCAGAGGGTACTCTGTTCGATTTTACATGTTTAAAGTGCACAAAACGCCTGAAGATAATACCTTTAATATAAATTTTTTTTTTTTTTATAATTTTGTTGTAGGTAGCTTTTATAACAAAAAACCCTAACGGACATATTTTATGCCCGTTCTACAGACACATACTAACTTTGCTGTGATACAACTGATAATTTAGAAATTTATCGTTATATAATTTATCGGAAAATTACATTGCTTTCTGAACCTTGAACACCTTGAAGATATTTCGGTGTCTTTGCAGACCCCGTTGTCACGAGCGACTCAAATAAAATGTAAATATACGCGATAAATCCGGTTAAAAAGTGTTTTATTTAATAGTATGAATCACGAAAACTTAAGACAATATTACCTTGAAGATAGTTGGAATATTACTGAATAATAGAGTAGAAGTTAATTCGTAAAATAGTTTATTGCAGAACTTAAGAGTTAGATGATTATGAGGACGCGTAATGGTCAGGTGCTAATTGCGTACTGAATATGTTTTATGTTAAAATGATTAAAATCTTCACTGTTGCAAAAACGCTGACGCGTGACCTAATTTAAGCTTTATTGTACTCCGTACATGCTCCCGGGGGAAAAGATAAAGATGAGATGAAATGATGTGTTAGTCGGAATGAAATGGTACATGGTGAAGGGCATTTGTTGCTTAATCTATGTTAGTATTTTATTTAATCTAATCTGAACGCCGCGCCGCACTGCGTTCTACGCACTATCGTCCGAAATTGTATACACAGAGCGGAGCACAGGCGAAGTGCTCTTGACACTCACTTCCCGTTTGCGTTCGAAAAACACAAACACTTCCCGTTTGCGTTCGCTCCCGAACGGTCTTGTCTGCGGCCGCTCCCGAGTGTTCGTATTGCGCTGCCCTTGTTCCCTCCCCCGCACTCGTGCGGGTCAGGTGCCAAGTTAAGCTCTTTCGGAAAGTTTTCTCTTGTGGAGGCCGTGTGGTGTCGGGGCTAATTCATCTGCCCTTTTCAGGGCGGACCCGACTGCTGCCGGCCGAAGCATCGCTGGTCAGGTGGATACGTAACCGTGCCAACGAAGCCTGATCGTCCGCCGTTCACCGGCAATAGGTCCGTACTAGGTCGTTTTCTTTTTCAGCGCAGTTTGTCTTCGATAGACTTTCTTTCAGCCCAGCATAATGTCTCGGCACCCTAAGTGCACCGGGCTTAAGTGTGATCATTGCGATCAGATCTTTTGTGATAAAAAATACTTTGAGGAATATTCGATAGAAATCTACGGAAAGCACAGAGAAGTGGTTGCGCAGGTAGAAGCTCTAGAGTCAGAACACAGTCAGTTGGCCGATAGATTCAATCAGTTGGTTTCAGATTCCAATCAGATGGAAAATGAAAAAGCTGCCCTTCTCGCTCAAATCGAGTCCTTGCGAGAGCAATTGTCCACTCGTCCTCAGGTCGCCTCTTGTTCACAGGGGTTCCAAACCGATTCTCCGGCGTCTCCAGATCCCTCTGAGTACGTCTATCCTTTTCCAGATTGCATGTCGGTAGATTCCACCGCATGCAAACGGAAAACTACCCCGCCGGGTAGTGATTCCGACTCCGCTCCTTTAGTTCCAGAATCTCCTGCTCCGTTCACCGAGGTTCGCAAAAAGTCCAAGTCTAAGAAGAAGAAGCAAGATGCTTCTTCGACTTTATCTTCATCCGTTTCAGCTGCTCCAGCCGCTGTTCCTGCTCCGCAAAATGTCGCACCGGCGTCTGCTCCTGCGCCGTTTGTTTCAGCGATCCCGGCGTCACAGCCTGCGTCGCAATCAGATTCGGCTCCGCCGAAAGTCAAGTCTCCGCCCCCCGTCTTCCTACGGGACAAGAGCCGCTGGACCGAGGTCTCAGCTCTCTGCGGAACGCACTCCCCGAAGATCCAGTATAGTAAGGCATCCAATGTGGGTGACTCTATTAAGGTCGTTGTCTGCTCAATTTTTGATTTCAGGAATTTCACTCGGCTTCTTGCTGACAAGAAGCTCGAGTACCACACTTACGCCCTCCCTGAGGAGCGTAAGATTCGTGCCGTCCTCAGGAACGTGCCGTTCGAGCTCTCGAACGAGCAAATCCAAGAGGACTTGTCTTCTCAAGGCTTCCCCGTCGAATCTGTGCACAAAATGCACAGCCGCCGAGGCAAGCAGTTCCCACTTGCGTTAGTAATCCTAGCGAAGAGCCCGCAAGGGCAGTCCATTTTCAGAGGCAAGCTCACCGTGTGCAGTCTCTCCAACATCCGAGTCGAAGCCCCACACAAACGTGGTTTCCCAGGTCAGTGCCACCGCTGCCAAATGTATGGTCATGCGGCGGCAAACTGTTTTGCTTCCCCTAGGTGCGTCAAGTGCCTAGATCCGCATGGGACTAAGGAGTGCTCTCGCACTCCCGAATCGCCCACCGCTCCGTCCTGCGTCTTGTGCGGCCAGTCAGGCCACACAGCAAACTTTCGCGGCTGCCCCAAGGCACCGCGTGCTGCCAGGGCTACCGTGAAGCCCATCGAGAACTGGAGAGAACGACCGCAGCCTAGCTCGGACGCTCCTCCAGTCAGTTCAAAGGCTCCCAAGGCCTTCACCTCTTTCGTTTCAGGTCAGCGCAGCCGAGATGCGACTCAATCGCAACCGGCCGCCAAATCGGCTTCCCAGTGCCAGAACGCAAAAGGTTCTCAAGACCGCATGGCGTTCTGGATCCAGCTCGCTCCCATCGACGAAATCCTGGCTTTCGGCGCCGCTCTCGACGCCAGCCCAGAGGGTTTCAACGGTGCTCTTCCGGTCCTAACCAAGTTCGCTCCCCTTATCAGGAAACACCAGCAAGCTCAACGTTTCTAAACGTAGTCCTTCTTTCCAGCATTCCTATCTCAGAGTGAGTCTGATCACTCTAGATAATATCTTAGTTTCAGCTTTGTCATTTCTGCTAATCTTAGCTTTGTTTTTCTCACTTTCAGTTCCTTTTGGTGGCAGCCGTCTGGATGCCGCTCACTACGCAGCCTCTCGCTCCAATTGGCTGTCGTTCCGACGATGACTAAGGACCTTAATCAAGGTGAGTCAAAAGGGGGATGTTTAGTGGGTATGCTCAGCCTATCTGAGAGAGTCTCCACACTGTCTGGGCATTCTATTTGCCATTAGCCACTTATGGTTAACAGCTTATAGAATGCCCATTCGTCCGTAATAGGATTCATCCTCCTCCCGCTAAAGCTAGTTTTACTGGTTAAAGCTGGTTTTAGTGGGTGCCAAACGACTTTCCTTGGCGGAAAAAAAAAAAAAAGAAGTGCTCTTATCTATTTTATTTTTATTTTTAACCCTATGCACTGATAGTTTATTATCACTTTCACTATGACAGTCAACACTAAATCGCACGCTGGGCTCCGGGCCGCACGGATGCTGCTGCGGCTGGGGAGCGGGCACGGCCGCGGCCGCCGCGCGCCGCCCGGCCGCCCGCCGCCGCCACGCCGCCGCCGCCGCCAACACTCCTACTACTGCTACCATCACGTATATTGTAACATAGTGATGAATGTCGTGGGTGGAAACTCCATCACTCAGTGGTTTTGCTTGCTTCATCGTTTCTATTTCTGTTTGTATTTCAGCCAATTGTTTCTTATGGAGTTTGTAATCGGGCTCTGATAGCGTCTCAGACTTGGTCAGGGGAATATTTATCAAATGATTGATAGGTGATATAGTTATGGGCTCAAGGTCACGGGATATATTCATACTACTTGAGTCTAGTCTATGTGAGTAAACAGTAAACTCTTTCGATTTGATGATACAGCCCTCGCTTACAGTTATCAAGCCGGCGAGTTTTAATTGTAAAGCGGTAACTTGATCCGCACATATCAACTTAAGCGAACAAGTATCACAACAATAAAATAAGTAGCTATTTATTTGATGTAATTCTTCCCATTTGTTACTACAGAAACTCGTGGTAGTTATACAAGCTCCCGTGTGTTTGTCTTTCTCACAGAATGTTTCATCGTCTTTAATTTTTAAGATAGCGCGTCTCAAATAGCATAATTTAGTTTCAGCGTTTAAATGTATACATGAACTTAGGTCGTTTTCGGTTAAGGGTATTAGGGAGTCCTTTCTAAGGCTCACAGCGGCGTATTGGCTTACTGGATTTATGATTGATGACTTATCATTCATCTGTTGCGGTATAGGGATTAATTTTAAAACTTCAAACATATCTCTATTGATGAGAGGAATTTTAATTTCAAAAATCATGAAGTGACGACTTATTTTACTTTTGATTAAAAGTAAATTATAAATGTTTGTAAAGTCAGCAGCGCTGACCGGTAGGCTAAGGTCACTAGGCAGTCTGCCTGATATGATGTTGAGCTGATTCAATAACTCATTGGGAGTGATAAGATGTAGATTGAATCTTCCATTATAAATATTAGTAATCGTATTTAAAGTTAAATCCTGCATGTTTTTAAGGTGTGACAAAATATTGAATGCTAATAATGCTGATTGCGTGAATTCTGACGAGGGCAAACATTTGATAAATCCTTTCGTAACATATTTATCGATTTATCCTGCTCTATTAGTTTTTGATTTACGAATTTGTGCTGTTTTTCCATGACGTCTTCAATTCTTTTCATAAAATTAAATTCAGCTTCTACAATGGATGTTTGATTTTTCCACAATGCTGCTAAGTGGTTTTGATTGGATGTTATAAGAGCAATGTCTTTCTCATACTTTGCCGCGAAGTTATCGTCGAGTACTCCAAACAACGAATTAGCTATATTGCCTACGACATTGATAAGGCCGCGCCTCCGGCGTGAGTGCGCTGGGAATTGCTGACCGAGCATCATATGATTGTAGTACTCGAGCTCTGCCTCAGCGTGACGTAACTGCAACATGATCCCGTCGCAATGAGACTCCATTTTTATAGTCGAACATATGTTTTCTTAGTACTTGATATATTTTACGAACGCTTCGTTTCCTTGCCAGTAAGGGTCCATATTATAATAAACGACGAGTTTCCAATGATCTCTAATTATATGCATGTTAGATAAGCGATCGAAATAAATACTTTTGTGATCTTGAAAATTAGTTATGTTATATCTGCCTTCTACTGTTAATATATTCATAAATAATAATAAAATAGACATAACTGTTGTAGCAAAGCAGTATCGATTTTTACGAGTTCTTTTGTTCGTTGTTTCATAGTTTGATCCTGACATTTGATTATTACTTAGTTGCGGGGGTCCAGTGAAGATGGGTTTGCGCTTTCGTTTTCAATATTAACGGGTAAGATGGAAAGTTTAACGATTGGCCTTTTCATTTCACCGTTCTTGGTTTTAAGGGTGACCACTCTTACGTAACCGTCTGTGCCAGGGTGAAGCTGTATAACTCTACCTAACGCCCACTTCCCGGCTGGTAGGTTTGCGTCGTGGATTACTACGACGTCGTTAAGTTTGATGTTTTGTTGAGGTACCTTCCATTTACTCCTTGATGATAGCTGAGTTAGGTATTCGTTGCGCCATCGTTGCCAAATATCGTTAAATATTTTCTGCGTGTGATGCCATCGGGTTCTGAGGTCATTCTCTGTTTCAATCAACGTTAATGTGGGGCCGCAGCTAAGAAAATGAGCCGGTGTTAAAAAGTTCAAGTCATCAGGGTCCTCTGACAGCGGGCACAGCGGTCTGGAGTTTAAACATCCTTCAAGTTGTGCTGATAATGTGCTATATTCTTCAAATGTGAGCCGTTGCTCTCCAATAACTCTTTTTGTATGGTGTTTAAGACTCCGTACCGCTGATTCCCATAGACCTCCCGCCAAAGGCCATGAGGGGGCGTTGAAATGCCAAACGATTCCTAGTTCAGTTATTTCTTTAGTAAACTCTTGTTTTTGTAATATTGAGTTTATCTCTTCCTGTAAAATTCTGTTACCCTTAATAAAATAGGTTTGTAGAAAAGGTGGTCTTCAATAATATAGAGAGCGTGGACTGTAATACACATTTAATAAACAAAGAAAGAGAATTTATAAGATGACAAATTAGATGCGCGAGCGCGTATAAAGGATGCGTCGCAGTGGCGTTTGACAGCTGACTGGTTTGTCGTTCACGTCGAGACTCGGCGGCGCCTCGGCTGCGGTGCGGGATGCGGGGGCACGGCCCATAACGGTATATTACCGTATGTTGATGCATCAACATACTCCCCCGGTTGAAGAGTCTTCAACTGCTGCTGTAACAGGCAAAGGGCAGATGTTGTTGTAGGCTCGGCGAATGATACCCTTTTTGGTGCGGATATCAGCGACCCGTGCAATGCCGTCGCTTCCTGGTATGACCTTAACGACTCTTCCCAATAGCCACATTAAAGGGGGTGACGTCTTGTCCTTAATGACGACCAAGGTCCCTTCCTTCAACTCGCCAGACGATCGACTCAATTTGGTCTTCTGCTGAAGCCACAGAACATACTCATTGGAGAAACGACACCAAAAATGCTGTTTTAAGCACTCTACTCGCCGAAATCTTTGCAGGCTGCTGATGTTAGAGTCTTGCAATTGCGGATGTGGTAACATAACCAAAGAGCGTCCAATAAGGATGTGGGCAGGAGTGAGGGGTATAAGGTCTAAAGGATCGTTGGACTGAGGCGTTAAGGGTCTGGAATTTAAAATAGCTTCAATCTGTATCAAACATGTTGCCATCTCTTCGAATGTTAAATTAGTTAGGCCTAAGGTTCGGCGGAGATGATGCTTAGTTGACTTTACCGCAGATTCCCATAAGCCACCAAAATGTGGTGTGTAAGCCGGAATGAAAGAGAATTTAATGACGGGGTCTATTGTATAAGGCTGCAAATCCTGCGATAAAAGTTTAGCAAATTCGTTAAAGGCGCCAACAAAGGTCGTGCCATTATCTGAAAATATATTTCGTGGTTTACCCCTCCGAGCAATAAACCGGCCTAAAGCAGCTAGAAAGGCATCCTTTGTTAGATCCGAAACTAGTTCCAGATGCAAGGCTCTTGAAGCCAGACACACAAAAACAGCAATAAAACATTTGATAAGTTTGCATCCCCGACCTTTCCGATCGGCTATCATAATTGGCCCGGCATAGTCGATACCAGTATCAAAAAAGGGAAATTATAGGTGTAGACGCTGTTCCGGGAGGTTACCCATGATTGGTTGAACCGTGTTAGCCTTTACTCTACAGCACTTGACGCATTGATGAGAGACCTTTTTTGCTAGGTTTCTTCCACCAATGGGCCAGTACTTATGGTGTATCGTAGCAAGTAACAACTGGGGTCCAGCATGCATAAGACTGAGATGGTAATGATTAAATATAAGCTTACATAATGTATGAGAGCTTGATAGCAATATAGGGTGTTTAACGTCATAATCGTAGAAAGAGTTTTTTAATCTGCCTCCTACTCGAATTAAATTGTTTGAGTCGAGAAAGGGAGATAAAGATAAAAGTTTATTTTTAGCAGGTAATAAAGTTCCGGCCTGTAGTAGGAAGTATTCCTCAGCGAACGAACGATTCTTGTTGTCTAAATCTAAGTAAGATAGTAAGAGCGTTTTCTATCTCTACCGGCGTTGGATGGTCGTTTTCTAAAGATTGTTTTCTACATTTATAAATAAATCGTATTGTATACGCCATTACGCGTTGTAGGTTAGGTTAGGTTAGGTTAGGTTTTTTTTTTTTTTTTTTTTTTTAAATAAAAGACTTGTACCCCCGTTGTACCACTGTTCGGGGCCAATTATTCGCACTTTTGATTTGTCGTTCTAATAGTCACTTCTTAACATTTTTTACACCAAATCTCTACGTTTTTATTCTTTCTTACTTGCTCCGAGGAGCCCTTCATCCATAAGGTTATATTTACTATGTCATGTGCTATTTGTCCTAGGGTCATAGTTCAGGCGGGTGATAAGGAGGCGAGAATTTACCTTTTCATATCATTTTAAATTTTTTATACTTATTCTGCTATGCATTTTATATTCTATTTGATATTTTCGTTTCCACTTTCTTAAGTATTCTTGTTTTATTTGCTTGCTTATGTTATTATTAATATGTTGTGTCTTAATATACGTTTAAATATTAAACTAACATATTCGTTTACTTAAACTTTATTCTTTTTAATTACTGAATCAACAACCTTGTGTGCGAACTTAAGAAAAATTGCTCTTTGTTTCCCTTGCATTATTATTGGCAAGATGTTTTTTGTGAGGTTTGCTCCTATTTCGCTTTCTACATCATACCTTAGAGAGGCGTAAATAGGGCATTCGAGCAAAAGGTGCTCGATGTTCTCTATCTTGCCGGGTTCGCATGGGCATGAGGGGTCCTCCTTGCATCTAAAGCGATTAAGATACCCGGAGAACCCGCCATGCCCTGTCAGAACCTGCGTGGTCAGATGATTGGCTTTTATTTTTCTTACTACTTTATATGCTTCTGCAGCGTCAGGGAAAAACATTTTTGTAGTGCTCGCAGTACTCTCTGTTTTGTATCTACCGTTCCATTCGTCAATCGAGCGCAAACGAATGCTTCGCTTGACGAATGAAACGGGACAGAGGTCGTATTTAGGTTTGCTTTTCGATCTCAGGGCTGCCTCCTTCGCCAGGTGATCCGCCCGTTCGTTACCCTCTAGCCCCGCATGAGCCTTAATCCAAAAAATATTGACTTTTTTATTTTGGTGAGCCAATTTGCCAAAATTGTCTCTGGTTTGCGTGGCCAGAGGGTGTAAACACTCAGGGTTGGCGATTGTTTGGAGAGCTGCCCTGGAATCGCTATATACAGCAAAGCTGGATTCGCGCCGCTGCAGAATCTCCCTACTCGCCTCGCGCACAGCCAAAAGTTCCGCCTGGTACACCGTACAATAGGATGGCAGACTAAGTTTGACGGCCTTGGTTTCGGTCTCTCTATTCCATATGGATAGAGAGGCCCCAACCCTGCCGTCAATCTTACTGCCATCAGTAAATATTCGGACGTCGAAGTTGTTGTTAGCGTCTAATTGCTCTTGGTTGTCCAGGAGGTGAAACCGGATGGCCGTGCGCTCGGTTGGATGTGGCAAGTCCACCGCCGGTGTGCGCCGTTCAACCGCACGGTCAGCCAGTTCTGGCTGGGGTACTCCCCTCTTTGCCTCGTACAGCAAGGCAGCCTCGCGTATTCGGAGGTCCAAGGGGAGTATCCCAGTCAGGACCAACGCAGAATTTAGAGATACCGTGCGGTAGGCCCTGCAGATTTTCTGCACGAACCCTCTCTGAGCTGTTTTTAAGAGAGATTTATTGCCCACTCGCAATACAGCTGGAGCCCAGGCGCTGGCCGCGTACAATAGGATAGGTTCGATAGTGGCTGTGTATATTAACCTGATAACCTCTGGATGGAGACCCCAAGAGATTTTCGCAGCTCTTATTAACTGCTTGTACGCGGCCACCGCCCGGCCACACACGCTTTTTATGTGCGAAGTGAACGAGATGTTGTTATCAATTATAACTCCCAAAAGCTTCATCTCCTTTTTATAATAAATTTGGGTTCCGCCCATTTGAAGGCGAGGGGTGTCGTATTTTAATTTATTTGTTATTAATAGTGCATTTGTTTTTTGTGGCGCAAACCGTAATTTATTGGCGACACCCCATTCTCGGACGTATTCCAGTGCTGTGTTGGCTTTCCGCTCGATATCAAGTGCCGTATCACCCTCTACCACTAGCACGATATCGTCGGCAAAGGCCTGTGCGTACTCGTTTCTGCTTTCTAAGCTCTTTAACAGCGGGTCCAGTAGCAAGTTCCACAGTACAGGACCCCCAACGGAACCCTGTACGCACCCTATATTAGTGTCTCTAATATGTTCCTCATCGGCGTACCTTATTCTTATCTTCCTCTGCGACAAATAGCTGTCAATGACCAGTCTCAAGTTCCTAGGGCACTTCTCCTCAGCCAGACGGACTCTAATTTGTGGCCACCAGGCGCTGTCGAAGGCTCCCTCTATGTCCAGTGATATGACAGTGACAAGTTTTTTCTCTTTTAATTTGGATCTTATATACTTCATCAGGTCATAGAGGGAATCTTCGGTGCTCTTCTGGGGCATGAATCCGTACTGGCGAGTACTCATTCGGGGAGTTAGGTGGTATTTGATCCTGGTCATCAACAGCTTTTCGAAGATTTTGCCCAAGATGGAAAGTAGGCCGATGGGTCGGTATGCTTTGGGGATCCTATAGTCCTCCCTTGCTGGCTTCCTGAGCACGACTACAATCGCCTCCTTCCAAGCTGTAGGAAAGTGGTGGAGCTCTAGGCATTTGTTGACAAGCGCAAGGAATAACTCTGGATTGGTGTTTATCGCGTGGGCGCAAATGTCTGCCGTAAAGCCATCAGCTCCAGGGGCCTTTTTTGGGTTGAAAGACCTGAGTGTGTTTTCGAGCTCGTTCAGATTAAATGGTGGATCTTTACGTTCTTTCTCATCCTCCAGCAGGTTTATTTCCTCTGCTTTCTTCCTTATCTCTATGTGTACACCCATATCACCTTCCCTTTCATCGCCCGGGTAAAAGGTTTCAGCTAACCATTGGGCGGATTCTTTCGCGCTAAGTGTTTTGCCGTCCCTTTCCAGTAAAGTATCCTGTTCTCTCTTTTTGGTCCTACCAATCACCCTATACACGCCATCCCAGATACTTTCCTTATCTTGCTTAGCGCAAAACTCCTTCCAGCTTTCTATCTGGGCACGTTTCGCTTCCATTTCATAATTATTTTTCTTTTGCAGGTACTCTTCGACAACCTTCGCGTGGCGGACAGGTGCAGCATATTTTATTCTTCTTCTCCAGGTGACGACTTCTTTTTTCATACGTTCCAGCTCTTCGGACCACCAAGGCAGGGTAAGTGTTTTCTTGTTACTTTTGTGTGGAATTGTGTGTGTGCATGTTTCTGTTATTGTGTCTGTGTATAGTGTTATGAGTTTTTCCAGCTGTGTGATGTCTTTTGTATTTGTTATTGTGTCTGTTTTTAACGAGTGTGCTTGGCAAATTTGGTTGAATTTCTCACGAAATCCTTCCCAATTTGCCTTCCTTGTGTTGTATAGTCTAGTGGTGTTGGTGAATGTGATTCCTATGTCTTTTTGTGTGTTAATTCTAAATGTGATAGCCCTGTGATCCGCGCTCGTCAGACTGTCGTTTACTCTCCAGTCGTCAACCCGGTCAAGAAGGTTGGTGGAACAAACTGTTATGTCCACAATGCTGCTATAACGTTTGCCACCTCGGAAGGTGTCGAAGGTGGGTTTATCACCAGGTACTCTTGGCGTTACCATCGCCTCCGATCAAGATATTGTGTGCGGTTATTTCGGTTTTTATTTTCTTAATGTGGTCTAGGTATGTTCCTATGTCCTGGTCGGGCTCGAAGTAAAAAGACACCAAGATGGTTTGAACGGGTCCATCAGAAACACCCACAACACAGATGTTCGGTGTTGTCAAGTGTGGATATTGTGATATTTTGGCCTCTGCGTCAAAGACCACAATGCACGCTTTGGTGGTTTCAGTCCCGGCGTATTGGTAGATCCTGGCCCCTCTGTAGCTTTTTATTTTTCCAATCGCGCCCACGTAAGGTTCCTGTAAGAGCGCGTACGAAGCTTTTCTTTTAGTGGCTTCCAGCATTACTTCGTTTGTTGCCAACTGCATCCTCTGGAGGTTTGCCTGCATTACTAGTTTAGGGCTCATTTTTGCTGGAGGAGCCGCACTGTGTTGGGTATTTGGGCCCTTGTCGTTAGCAATATGCTACACTAGACCTAGCTAAAGCGTCCCATCTCTGACGCACCGGACACTCGCTGCTGAATGCGTTATGTTCTAAATTGACCGCGTTTGCGTTTTTGCAATTGCAGCAAGTGGGTGGAGCGCCGGTGCGCCATTCAGAGCAATCATCCTTTCTGTGTTGTCCACCACAGTGGCTGCACTTTTCAATCGTTTCTCTGCAGAAGCGCCTGCCATGCCCATACCCTAAACACATAGAGCACTGAATGAGAGGCGATTGGTCAATGACATGTACCCTTTGCAGGTCCAGGTGGACGGAGCCTACCTCTATCATCCTGCTCCAAAGCTGTGGAGACAGCCTAGCTACTATGTGATTGGTATGGGGGTTCCGAGATCTCTTCCGGAACTTGATCTCAACTCAAGAGTCTTCTGGGGTTAAATCCCTGAAGAGTCTTGTGTTTTGCCTCTTGAGTGCATCTATGATTTCGTCCTCCTTCAGATAGCTTACGACGTCTTTCATTAAGATCATAGGATCTTTGTTTTTAATTTCGGATACGCTCAGTTGACTGTCGTTAATTCTCTGCTTTATTTTCATTCTCTCTTCTTCCGAGCTGCATCCCACTACCACTTTCCTATCTTTTGTTTTCCTTACTCGGTCAATCTTTAGTCCGTTTTCCCTAGGATTAATAGCTTTTCTAAGCCTCTGTAGCACTTCTTCCCCAGTCTCTGTCTCATCTTTTGAGGCCACTAGAATTGAGTGCATGGGTCTTATGTTGCACAAATTGGGGTTCTTGGGGGCTGCTGTAACGTTCGCGTAAGTTTCACGAGGGGCTTGTAATGAGAGATGTTGTTTCATTTGTTCTCTCAGCTCATGCACTAATTTATTTGTCTCCTGGACAGTTTCATTTGTGTGCATGAGCTGAGAGAGCACGGCACTATTTTGGTCCGCGACTTCCTCTGTACCTACATTACTAGGCAGGTTTAAAGCATTGTTGGATGCCTCCAATTCTGTCGTGGCTTTTCCCCCAAATTCCCTATACTGCTCTCTAAAAAGATTGTACAGCTTGTCTACGGCCTCCAATGCTCCCTCCTTATATTCAGTTTTAAGATTACGTGCACTCCTGATGTTGCATTTCGCCTGCATTAAATACGCCTTGGCCTCTGCCAGCTTATCTTTAAATACTGGGGAGCTTTTGGCCATTTTGCCTTCTTGCGAGAGCATCAATTTGGCTTTAGCCACGCCTTTCTGTTTAGACGGCCTTTCTATGGGGGACGTAAGTAACTGACTTGTGCTAGCACCAGTAGTTTCCCATTCACCTATGCTCTTTCTGACGTTCGTCGCCTTTGTCACAGTTCTTGTGGGGGAAGGTTTCGATTTTTCACCTTTTTCCATGTTGGGGCTTGCAATTGGTGTGCGAATCATGTTTGGAGGTACGCGTCAAAGGTGTATAAAATGTTGTCTAAAGTGTGTCTAAGGTTAGGTTAGGTTAGGTTAGGTTAGGTTAGGTTAGGTTCCCCCCCAAGTGGAGTGTGCCTTGTCGTGGCGGGGGGGCTCAGTAGCCCGTCGCAATCCAGCGACCGGGTGAAGCCAAATCACTCCTACGTCGGGGTCGCTCTTTGTACTCCTCTGGTTAGAAGAGGAAGACTTAAGAGCGACAAGGTGGGGGTTGGCTCGCTCCAAGAGTTGAGTCGTCGGTGCCCTGTGGCACCCGGGGTGGGAGTTGGCTCACTGCGTCTGTCCCGTATCGGGCGGCAGCGGGTCGTCGATGCCCTGTGGCATCCGGGGTGGTAGTTGGCTCACTGCGTCTGTCCCGTATCGGGCGGCAGTGGGTCGTCTTTGCCCTGCGTCTGTCCCTCATAGGGCGGCAGTGGCTATCGTGGCGGTGGCGCTCTGTGCCAGACCTTGTGGGGCGGCAGTCTTGGAACGCTGTTTAGTACAACTTCTGAGCTGTCGGCCAACCCGTTTCCCTGAATTGACAGGACCGGGGGCCTTAGGGCTGCGAGGAAGAAAACCTCAATAAAAAATTACCCTAATCCTAAGTTTTCTACTCGGCGATGGGATGAATGGCTGGGGGGAGCCCAGTCATTAGAGTAATGGGGTGGGGGGTTTTGGGTTGTTTCCATACCCGCAGCGCTCTGCGCTGTAAAGGAACGTAAATATGATGAGTGATTTTAAAAAGACATTACCCCAGGAGGGTACCCGCAGCAATGCGGGAGAATCCCTCAGTGCCAAGGCTTCGGCTGAGGCACTCTGCCCTTCGTATTCTGGGGGGGGCAAAAATCGCTCCGGGGGCGTACGCACCCGTGCCGCTTCACGGCAGTTAAGGGGGGGAGTTTCATCGGCTGAGGGGATGTCTCTGGGGGAGTCGGAGTCTGACCGGTCCTTCTCAGACGTTGCCAGCCAAAAAAGGGTTGATAGAGGAGAAAAGAGAAAGGAGTCGGAGTTGGAAAGTGATACGAGCAGTTGCAGCGATGAGGAGGCAGAAAAGCCGGTCAAAGGGCAGACTGCAAAACGCGGGAGAGGAAAGCAGCCTACAACTGCCAAGTATGTCGGGTTGACAAAGGCGAAGGAGAGCTTCCTCAAAGCAAAAAGGGAAGAAATTGACCTTTTAGCTGAAGAAGAGATAGTTAAAGCTCTGAAAAAGCTAAACGATTTACCGGCGGATTCAATTAAGCAGCAGGTGGACATGAGCGTGTCCTTAATAAAAACAGTGGCGACAAAATCGAGAAATTTAAAGGGCACATTCGTCGCTGCCCTTAAAAAGTCTGCCACCAACATCGAGAGCTCAGTTTCTACACTGGTTGAGAGGAATCACTCCGAGGAGGTTGCTGCCCTCCGCGCGGAAAACGCTAAATTAAATTCGAGCGTTGAGGTGCTCCGTGCGGAAGTTGAAGCTCTGCGGGCAGAACTGAAGAAAGCCCGTGAGACCGTTCCTGCCACGCAGCCGGCGGCGGCAGAGCGTGCAGGAACGGAAATTTCGCAGGAGGAATTCAGAGCAAGCCTACTGCGAGAACTGGGCTCCATGATGGACGCCAAACTGGCCGGGCGAGAGGTGGAAAGGCCGCGTCCGCCTCTAAGAGCGGATTCGCAACCGGGAGTTATAGCGCCCATAGCTCCTTCGAACAGGAAGGCCGCGAAAAAGAAGGCTGTGGCTGAAACGCCAACCGCAAGCGTGAACACTGTCCCGGTGTCAGACCCAGATACGGCCCCGGTGGCAGGCCCATCGACCGAGTCTTGGGTGCAAGTTCTAAGCCGTGGCCAGAAAAGGAAGGCGAGTAAGGCAGCGGCCGCAGCTAAGGTGGCAGCCCAAGCTCCGAAGCCGGCTGCAGCTAAGGTGCCGGTGAAAAAGGGTGCGGCAAATATGCAGTCGCCCAAGTCTGCGGCAGTGGTCCTGACACTACTGCCTGAGGCGGTGCAGCAGGGTCTGACCTATGAGAAGGTCCTCACCATGGCCAGGATGTCCATAAATATTGGTGAACTCGGCATCGGTGGGGTCCATTTCAGATTGGCGGCAACAGGGGCTCGCATGCTCGAGATCTCGGGCGATGAGAGTGAGGGCAAGGCCGACCTTTTTGCCCGCGAACTACGGAGAGTTTTACCGGACACCGTTCGAGTCAGTCGACCCATCAAGCGGGTTGACATCCGCTTGATGGATTTGGATGATTCGGTGACAAGGACGGATGTCGCGGCGGCGGTCGCTAAAACGGGCAAATGCCTAGAGGAGCAAGTCCAGGTAGGAGAAATCCGCCCTGGCCTGTTCGGTTGCAGCAGTGCACTAATACAGTGTCCAGTGGCTGCTGCAAAGCTCCTCGTTGAACTGGGAAGGGTTCTCGTCGGTTGGAGCTCTGCTCGGGTACGTTCATTGGAGCCTCGACCGATGAAATGCTTCCGGTGCCTGGAGATTGGACACACTTCGGCCCTCTGCAAGTCATCGGTTGACCGAAGTGGCCTGTGTTTCAGGTGTGGGGAACCGGGGCACAAGGCAGCTGCATGTACCAGCGATGCCTCGTGTCCAATCTGCAAAGAAGCAGGCAGACCGGCTAACCATAGCGCCGGGGGTCGAAATTGCGTTCGACCGAAGAAGGGTAAAGGAACGCCCAGCAGAGCTCTTGCCCCCTCCGTTCCCTCGAGGCCGCCGCAGGAGGCGATGGTGACCGATCAGTAATGGATCGCTCGCTTCGCCTCTTGCAAGGGAATCTGAACCACTGCAGTGGTGCGCAAGATTTATTCGTGCAATCCATGCTGCAGTGGTCCATAGATGCGGCGATCATCGCGGAGCCCTATTTCATTCCTTCGTCGCCCCAATGGGCAGGGGATGCTGGGGGCACCGTGGCGATCGTCGTGGCGGCGGGTCCTGCTTCCCCATCTCTCTGTGTACAGGTGAGGGAGCAGGGTCTTATAGTGGCGTCCTGGGGAGACCTGACCTTGGTGGGGATTTATTTCTCGCCGAACAGGTCTCTCGCAGAGTTCGAGGCGTTTCTCGACGGTGTCGGTGTAGCCTTGCGGTGTGCGGTTACCGGGCATGTTTTGGTGCTTGGTGACTTCAACGCCCATAGCATGGCGTGGGGGTCCCCAACGACCGATGCCAAAGGTACGGCCGTGGAAGACTGGGCGGCAATGTGTGGCCTTAGGCTGTTAAACCGGGGCAGCACCAACACCTTCGAGACACAGCGGGGTGGTTCCATAGTGGACCTGTCGTTTGCTAGCCCCGCTGTGGCTTTGCGGACGCGAGGGTGGCGGGTTCTGGACGGGGCAAAGAATTTGTCGAATCATCGTTACATCCGATTCGAAGTCTCCGCCTCGCCCACAAGTATGACGCCGTCTCACCAAAGGGGAGAAGAACGAGTTTTCCCGCGATGGGCCCTGGCGCGCCTCAACAAGGACGCGCTGAAGGAGGCCTCCATCGTCTGGGCCTGGAACCATCCACTAGCGGAGCCAACGGAGGTCGACGCGGAGGCGCTTCGACTCCGGGAGGCCATGACGCAAATCTGCGACGTGGCCATGCCCCGGGCTCGGCGCCATCCTCCACGGCGGGCGGTATACTGGTGGTCACAGAACATCAGTGACCTGCGCGACGAATGTGCTGTTGCACGCCGACGCGCCACCAGGTACCGAAGGCGGCGGTTCCAGGACGGGGAGATGGGGGCCTTTCTGAGCGCCCTGTACACGGAGGCCAAAAAGAAGCTGCAGCAAGCCATCGCAAGGGCGAAGGCCAGCGCTAGGGAGGAGATGCTGGAGGACCTCAACCGGGATCCTTGGGGGCGCCCTTATCGAGCGGCTCGGAGTAAGCTTCGTCCGCAGGCGCCCCCGATAACGGAGACCATGCAGCCTCAACTGTTGGAGGATGTAGTGACGGCGTTGTTTCCGGACGCGCCCGAACGCATGCCCCCGACCATGGTGGAGGAGGATGAGGCTGCATCGGAGGAAATCGAGGTCGTCCCGCCCTTGGAGCCGGCCGAATTTCACTCGGCCCTGCTCAAGCTGCAGGCTAAAAACACCGCGCCGGGGCCAGATGGCGTTCCGGGTCGAGTCTTGGCGTTGGCGCTTGATGAGTTGGGAGCCCACTTTGCCGGGCTTCTCGACAAATGTCTAGCGTCGGGCCGATTTCCAACCTGTTGGAAGGAGGGAAAACTCGTTCTCCTCAGGAAGGAAGGGCGCCCAGCAGATTCTGCCTCTGCTTTCCGTCCTGTTGTACTGCTGGACGATGCGGGAAAATTCTACGAGCACATTGTGGCTTCCCGCATCGTACAGCACTTACGTAATGTAGGTCCTGATCTGTCGGACAGTCAGTTCGGGTTCCGAGAAGGCCGGTCGACCATCGACGCGATCACTCGCGTCAAAGGCCTCTCGGACGAGACGGTGGCGTCGGGTGGCGTGATGCTGGCGGTCTCATTGGACATCGCCAATGCCTTCAACACGCTGCCCTTCGCCTGCATTGAAGAGGCGCTGCGGTATCACCGCGTGCCTCTTTACTTGCGCAGGACCATCGCGAACTATCTGCGCGACAGACGGGTTCTCTACGTGGGACGGGACGGTAGCACCCATAGGAGGGAAATTCGTTGCGGTGTTCCTCAGGGGTCTGTCTTAGGACCACTCCTGTGGAACATCGGGTACGACTGGGTGCTACGGGGCGCTCTTCGCTCTGGCCTTAGTGTCGTCTGCTATGCTGACGACACTCTGGTCACAGCTCGAGGGAGGGATTTGGTGCAGGCGGCGTCGCGCGCCGAGGCGGGGGTGCGGCGAGTGGTTGGGCGGATCGAGATGTTCGGCCTAAAGGTTGCCCTCGATAAAACCGAGGTTCTTTGTTTTCATGGACCGCGGCGGGGGCCTCCTGAAGGTGCCAACATCGAGATCAACGGACTTCGGATCGAGCTGAAGCCCCAGATGAAGTACCTGGGACTTCTGCTCGACGGCAGGTGGAACTTCCGGGCGCATTTTCGGCGATTGGCTCCAAAGCTGATCGGGGCCGCATCTGCGCTCGGAAGGCTCCTTCCGAACATTGGTGGACCCGACCAGACATGCCGGCGACTGTACGCCGGTGTGGTCAGGTCGATGGCGCTCTACGGGGCACCGATATGGGTCGGTGCTCTGACTCGCCCGAACGTAACGTCGCTGTGTTCATCTCAGCGCGTTCTGGCGGTCAGAGCGATCCGAGGATACCGTACGGTGTCCCATGGAGCGGCATGTGTGCTCGCTTGTATGCCTCCCTGGGATCTCGATGCCGAGGTTCTAGCGGACGTGTACGAGCGACGCGCGGAGGCGCGCGCAAGGGGAGTGGGTCCAGCCCCCGACGAAGTCCGGAGGTGGAGGAAGGTCGCCCAACGTACCTTGCTGCGGAGGTGGAGGAGGCGGCTCGAGGAGCGTAGCGCGGGTCAGCGCACTGTGGAGGCCGTTTGCCCAGTCCTGAAGAAATGGGTGAACAGGCGTCACGGGTCGCTCACCTTCCGGCTGGTCCAGGTGCTGTCCGGGCATGGAAGCTTCGGCAGATACCTGTGCCACATAGCCCGAAGGGAGCCGTCGGCGGTGTGTCTTCACTGCAGCAGTGGCAGCGAAGACACAGCCCAGCACACGCTGGAGGAGTGTCAGGCGTGGACCCGCGAACGCGCGGCCCTCGCAGCAGTGGTGGGACATGACCTCTCCTTGCCGGCCGTGGTAAGAGCCATGGTCGGTGACAAGAGGTCATGGGAGGCGGTCGCCTCTTTTTGCGAGGTCGTGATGTCGCAGAAAGAGGCCGCGGAGAGGACTCGAGAGGACGACCCGCTCTCGGCTCCAATCCGCCGGAGGAGGACCGGTCGGAGAAGGAGGGCGTACGCCAACCTGACCTGACCCGGTCGAGTGAAGGCCTTGGGCGGTGGATACGGGGGTATTTGCCGCTCGCTTCCAAAGGTCTTCGCTGGCAGCGGCGTGCTACGTGTAACGAGCATGCCGCTGAGCGAGGGAGGTTCCGCGCTGCGGAAGGCACCGGCGGGTTCGCGGAAGAATGCGTAAGCGTCCCCGTGCTCCCGCCAACAGGTGCGTGACGTTACACCTTGGGGTTTTAGTCGGTAAGAGTCCGACATAACCTGGCCGCTCCCCCGGGCGACAGGTATCCATGAGGATTTCCCCAAGTAAAAAAAAAAAAAAAAGGTTAGGTTAGGTTAGGTTAGGTTAGGTTAGGTTCCACGGACCTGCTTGGTTGTCCAAGTGGAAGGGGAGGTGAACCCCTACGTGGCGCGTCTCCAGGTGGCGGATAGGAGATTGGAGCATAGCTCCCGCGGACCAAACACCAAGGGGGGGTGGGGAGGCCCAAAGTCGAAAGGCTTTGGTGCGGGTGCCTTTAAACCCCGCAGTCACACCGTAACCCTTTAGGAACGGGGGCCTTGCCTTAAACAGCTGGGCCACGAGGAGAAAACCTCTATAAAAAACCCTAATTTCCTCCGCTGGGGCGCCCATTAGGCCATGCGTGGCGGAGGAATGCTCGATGTAAGTTGACGGGTGGATTGTGGTTGTTTCGGTGAGTATGGGTTTGGAAGGGCTTTTGCGAGTGTCAACTTTTGTTTGGTGCTCCCAAAAGCGCTTTGAAACAATCATCTCACTTGGGGATCGTAATCCATCCATCAGCATTCACATGCCGAGCGGCTGGAGGGCACACCAGTCATGAGCGGCCATCCCTGGGTACCTCCCGACCCCCAGGCGTATTAGGGTTCATCTTGGCATTCGAGTCACTGCCACGTATGAATACCACAAACTCGGTAATCGTGGGAAAAATATGGAAAAAAATTTAAACACAAATAATAATGTCGAAACGGAGGTGAAAAGCGTGTTTTTTACATGCTCGGAGAACGTGGAGAAAGCAGGAAATAACAATGAAAAACCAGAGGAAGTCAGCGTATTTTTTGCGCGCCCGGAGATTCCGGTCATCAGAGGCAATCAAGGTGGTGATAGTGACAGTTCCACTCTGTCCGTATTGTCGCAAACATCATCAGCATCGGAATCCCAACGGATTCGGGTGAAAAGGAGAGCTAACCGAAAGAGTAATGAGCTGCCAAGTTCCAAAAAAGCGTTCCTCAAGGAAAAAAAGAAAGAAGAAGAAGAATCTGTTCTGGATATATCGGGTTCTCCGACATCAACCCGCTCTAAAAAGTCTCTACCGAGAGTGGAAGACCTACAAAAAGAAATGGAGGTACAACCAACATCTGACATTGGGACTCGCATAAGTGAGTCTTTAGCAATGGTGGAAAAAATTGCGGATAGGTCTGGACAGCTCAAAGGCAACTTTGTGCGAGATCTGCGGGTGGCAGTGCGTACTGTGCAAGCGGCTTCAACAGAACTGGTCCAACGAACGTCTGCTGATGTAAACCTCCAACGTTTGGAGGATCAAAATAAACATTTACGTACACAATTGGCTAGTATAGAACAAATAGTTTTAGGAATGTCACAAGAATTAAATATTCTTCGTGAAAGTACAAGGGAAAAGGCAGCTTGTAAAGAACAAAGTCTCTCGTCCAAAGAGTTCTTAAAAGAAATTGAAAATATTGTTGATCGTAAATTAGAGAGTCGCATTAAAAATAGCAAGGCCTTCATATCTCCGACCAGCCAGACACTTGAAGAGTCGGGCACAAACTTACCTACACCATCAACATCTGAGGAACCAGAGCCTACTTCATCTAAAGGCAAACGTAAAATAACAAGGAAAAAGACCATGCATACACCATTACCGGCGGAACTACCAGAGCCCAACTTACCACCTGCTCTTCAAGATGTAGGGCCATCGGCACCACAAGAATTGACTGCATGGACTAAAGTTTTAGGTCGCAAGGGTAGAAACAAGAATACAGTACAAACCACAACAACTTTAGAGGGTAGGCATTGAACAAGTAACATCACTCTGCTGATTTAAAGTTATTTTATTGAAAATTTACAATTATCAATTAGTTAAAGTTAATGTATTACTAGTAAAAGGCAAGCTCTACCTCTCAAGCTAAGAATCTCCATCTGAAACACTTCACATCACTTTTCGTCCTGACTTCACTTTATCACAATGGATTCCATTCAAAAATCAATAGATGCAATGGCAGATCTTTTCAAAAATGAAATGGCAGAATTTCGTAAGGAGCTGAACAAAAATCAATCACAAAGCCCTGCTTCAATTTCTTCCTCACTTCCTGAAGATTTTAACAAGTTCCAAATGTTCATAAATGCTGCGTTGGATAACTTGCAGAAGCAGATTCAGTTCTTAGCAGTTGAACTAGATAAATTGCAGATGCAAGGCCGAAGAAAATTTATCCTTTTCCACGGTATACCAGAGCACAAAAACGAAGACGTCGCCTGTGCAGTGACTAAAGTTGTAAGTGAACAGATGAAAGTTACAGAGTTCAGCAAAACCGATATTAGTAACTGTTATCGCTTGGGTCACTCAGTCAAGCCAGACAAGCCTCGCCCAATCCTGGTCAAATTTTCTAATTACACTTGTAAGGATAAGGTTTGGAAATCAAAGACGGCCCTCAAAGGGTCTGGCGTAACTTTATCGGAGTTTTTGACGAAACTGAGACACGGTACATTCGTTGCTGCTCGACAAAGATTCGGAGTGAAGCGGTGTTGGACCCGTGACGGTTCTATATTCGTACTGGGAAATGATGATGTGCGACACCGTATCGTCACCCTGGTCGACCTCGATGCAATCCCGAATCCACCAGAGAACGACAAGGCTGATCTCAAATCTCCGGAGCAACCGAAGCCAGCAAGAAGTAGGCGCATAAACCGTAAATAGTCTGATCTATTTCCTTTCCTTATGTCCTAGTTCCTGGTATGTACATTTTATATATTTATATCTCTATTTCTTTTCTTGCTATGTCTACCTCCAGTAAAAATAATAATTTCTATTTGTTTATCTAAAATTTATGCCAAACTATCCATCAATATCAATCATAATTCACTCTGTTAGTGCCAGCTGACAGTCAAGTCAATATTTCGGCACTTATTGACAATATTGTTATTGATCAATATTATTGACAATATGAATATTTGCACATGAATATATATTAAAAAATTGTTTTCTTTTATATGTATATCTATATTTTGGTACTTAGCCGGAGGCAGAGCTTGTTTGTTAGATATAGTTTTTGTTTTTTTTTTTTTGTTTTAGCATTTTAAGTACTTATTTTATTTATTTATTATTATTTTTATTATTTTTTATTTTAACTACTATAATATGTATGATGGTCAAGATGATAATGTTTTACCTAACTATGTTTCATGTTCGTCACCTTCATCGCAGAGTACCGGTAGCTACCACAGTCTATCTCCCTCCTTGAACACTGCACTCGACACTCAATTTTCCAATTTTCACAAAAACTTTAATGTTGTTCACATCAATGCGCAGAGTATTCCAGCTCATTACCCCGATATGCTGGCAGCTTTTGATAGTACTTCTATACATGCTATCCTTATTTCTGAAACTTGGTTTAAGCCATGTCTCTCTTCTGCTTCCTATTCATTGCCAGGTTTTCGTCTAATTCGCAGTGATCGCACAGAACGGACCGGTGGAGGTGTAGCAATATACCTTCGCTCTCATATCCCTTTTAGTGTGATCAACGCATCTACCACAACACCGACTAGTGCAGTCGACTACTTATTTCTTGAGATTACGTTGAACCACACTAAATTGCTACTGGGAGTTATGTACAGTCCACCAAACGTAAATTACTTTCCGACTTTAGAACACCTATTAGAGGACCTGGTACCCATCTATGGGCATTCCATTTTGATGGGTGATTTCAACACCTGTCTCCTGAAAACTAATTGTCGGTCCACTAGGCTTCGCACATTAATTAGGTCAACCAACCTAAATATTATCCCGTCCAAGGCCACACACCATTACCCTCACAGTATTCCTTCTCTTATTGATTTAGCCATCGTCTCCTCCTTAAATCACGTATCACTTTTTGGTCAGTTAGACGCGGATGCTTTCTCCTATCATGACTTATTATTCCTTTCATACAAAATACGTCCTCCCAAAGCAAAGCCGAGAATCCTTCTGCGGCGTAATTTTAATGGCATTAACGTCGAAAAGCTTATTGACGATGCTGCTAATATTGATTGGTCAGCTGCTCTCAGTAACTCATCTGTTGACAGTCAAATAAGCATTTTTAACAATCTCATCATCGACCTATATGACGGACATGCGCCGTTACGTCCAGTTAAAATAAAGCATCTCCCTGCTCCTTGGCTGACTGATGATATAAAGTTATGGATGCGTAAAAGGGATAGTGCAAAAGCCAAATTCAAATTGAATGCTACTGAAGAAAACTTACAAGTATATAGAAATTTGAGGAACCGCTGCAATACGATGTGTAGGGACGCACAACGGCGCCACATTCATAAATCAGTTTCTAACGGCGATTCAGCTAAAGTCTGGAAATTCCTCAGAACGTTGGGAATCGGTAAATCTAAAAGTGACAACTCCCTTAAAAACGCTAATCTAAACTTATTAAATAGTCATTTCACTTCTTCTAGCTCTATAGACGCTTCTACAAAAATCCATACTTTGAATCACATATCTAGTTTACCGACGCCAAATATTCCGTATTTTTCAATAAGTCAATTTTCGGAATGTGATGTTAAAAGAAAGATACTCTCCGTGGCCTCTAATGCAAGTGGATCAGACTGTATTAGTCGTAAGATGCTCATCCCTATCCTAGACATTATCCTTCCTGTAATCACCTCTATACTTAATAATTCCATTGCTAATAGCGTTTTCCCTGACGCATGGAAGGATGCCAACATCATACCACTTCCTAAAAAAGCCAATCCTCTTTCCTTTTCCGACTATCGTCCTATTGCCATCTTACCTTTCCTTGCCAAAGTACTAGAGGGACTAGTTCACCAACAGCTCAGTACTTTCCTGCAAAACCATAAACTACTTAACCCTTTCCAATCTGGTTTCCGTCCTGGGCACAGTACAACTACGGCATTACTTAAAATCACGGAAGATATTCGCATGGGCATGGAGCAGAAGAAGTTTACTATTCTAACTCTACTGGATTTCAGCAATGCTTTTAATACAGTAGATTTTGAAATTCTTTTGCAAATGCTCCGTTCTCTTAACATATCTCCATCGACTATTGACTGGTTTCGTACTTACTTGCATGGACGCCGGCAACGTATTACTACTGAGATGGATGTTTCTGATTGGTGTGATATTAATGCCGGTGTACCGCAAGGTGGCGTGTTGTCTCCACTCCTCTTTGCCGTATTCATCAATTCGATTACTCTCAATTTATCTTCTTCCTACCATCTGTATGCGGACGATCTTCAAATCTATACTCATAGCAGTCTCGAAGATCTGCCTAATGCTGTAGCGCTACACAATGCGGACTTGAAATTGATATCAGACTGGAGTCACAAACACGGGCTCATTGTCAACCCTCTCAAGACGCAAACTATCATTATCGGCAGCAACAAAATGACTCCTCGTATAAACGTGAATTCACTACCTCAAGTAGAATTTAATGGCATTTCCATTCATTTTAGTGAGACCGTGAAGAATCTCGGTATCATCTTTGATCGCACGCTCTCCTGGGCACCACAGATTGCCGAAGTGAGCAGGAAGATGTTTTCCGCGGTGAATTCGCTCAAGCGTTTTCGCAATTTCCTCCCCGTTGCCACTAAAATTGCGCTAGCACAATCTCTCTTACTTCCTATTCTCGACTATGCTGATGCCAGCTATCTTGACTTAACTGAAGAACTCCTTAATAAACTTGAGCGGCTCCAAAATCTCTGTATAAGATTCGTATTTGGATTACGCAAATACGACCACATATCTGAATTCCGAACTAATCTCAAGTGGCTTCCTATTCGCCTTCGCCGGAATACTCACATCCTATCTGTAGTTTACCGTATTCTGTATGATAAAGCTATACCCGATTATTTGAAAAATCGCATCAACTATCGGTTTAACAATAATGATCGCAACTTGCGCTCTTCGTCAAATCTCCTTTTAGCGACACCATCACATACTACCACATTTTTGGGCAAGTCGTTTTTTGTCCGATCGGTGTCACTATGGAACGAGCTGCCGATTGAGATCCGCTTAGCTCGCAATCCATACACCTTCAAAAGACTGCTTAAACAGTATTACCTTATGAAATATTGTTCATCATAACGATCTCATTGTGATTATCAATATATATATATGTAATATGTATGTATTATTAGAATGTATGTATATGTATTATTTGAATGTATTTGTATGTATTATTAAAATTTATATGTATTTTTTAGTAATATGTAGGTATATCTATGTAATTATTTGTATGAAGTCTATTTTTATAGCTTGTGTCCCAACGCCCATCCTATTCCCACTACCTAATCCTGTCAAGACTCGGTTGTCTGGAAGAAATCGCTCTACAGCGATAAGGCCGCCTTTGTGCCAATACTGAATTAAAATGTACCTTTTTTACTTTCTTTTTTATAATGTTGGTTTACAATAAAGAATTTATTATTATTATTTATTTAGATGCCCAAAAGAGAAAGCCAGCCATCGGACCCAGAACTATTCCAAAAATGGCCGCGATCTCTGTTACTATTCCGGAAGGGTCAAGCACATCATATGCTGACGTTATGGGTACTGCAAAAGGAAAGATCAAGCTGCCAGAACTTGGCATTGCAGGAATTCATCAGAAAAGGGCGTTGAATGGCGGCTTACTGCTTGAAGTTCCAGGGCCTGATAGCTCAGCAAAAGCAGATGCGCTGTCAAAGCGAATGACTGAAGCTCTTGTAGGTTTTGATGTGCGGATAAGCCGCCCAATAAAAACTAAAGAAATCATCATCAAGGATTTGGATGAATCGGTTACGAAAGAGGACGTAGCAATAGCAATTGCTGAGATGACTAATTGCTTGCAAGCAGATGTAAAAGTTGGTGACATTCATATGAACCCTTCACGTCTTGGCACAGTTTGGGCAAAATGTCCTATTACCGCAGCTTACACCCTTGCAATAGCAAAACGACTGAAGGTAGGATGGGTATCCGCTAGGGTAGAAATACTGACGGCACGGCCAATGCAGTGTTACAGGTGCCTTGAAATTGGACACATACGCCGGCAATGTAGGAACTCAACAGATAGAAGTTTGCGCTGCTATGCATGTGGAGAAACTGGTCATAAGGCAAGTCAATGTGAAGCGGCAGAGCCAAATTGTCCAGTCTGTAGTGATCTGGGACGGCCATCAAATCATCGGATGGGGTCCAAAACATGCAAGCTTCCTACCGCACAGAAGAGAAAAGACGTGCATAATACTGATGATGTTCGTATTCGCAGATCTGAAGAGCCTACTGATATGGCCACAGCTGAGGAAGTTCAAGAAAATATAAATGGCTAAAGTACTGCAGGGAAATCTTAATCACTGCAGTGCAGCGCAGGACCTGTTTCCGCAGTCTATCACGGAATGGTCAATATCGCTAGCTGTGGCCTCAGAGCCATACTGCGTACCAAACCACCCTAGATGGTTCGGCGATAACGACGCTTCAGTAGCCATTTATTGGGCTGGAGGAGACAAGGATCAACCATGCTCCCTTATTGAAAAAGGGCAAGGATATACAGCAGTAGAATGGGGTCCCATGGCTATAATTGGATGCTATATATCACCAAGTTGCAGTTTAGCCGTGTATGAAGAATACCTTGAAAGACTTGGAAACTGCCTCCGCCGAAGCCTCCCACGACCAGCTATAGTCTTAGGTGACTTTAATGCCCACTCCAGTTTATGGGGTGGTGACCATGTGGCAGATGATGCAAAAGGAAGAACCATTCAAGACTGGGCAGCGGAACTAGGTCTCTGTCTAGTAAACCAGGGATTCGTCAGCACATGCGTTCGGTGGCAGGGGGAGTCTGTTGTTGACCTAACATGGGCAACGCCCGCTGCGGCCCAATTAGTGACCGAATGGGCGGTAGCCAAAGATGCAATTACTCTATCAGATCATAGATATATCCGATTCTGTGTTAACAATAGACCTCCTCTCCCAAGAATAAGTCTCCAACGCCGATGGTGCCAAAAACGCCTCGATAGAGATTACTTTATAGCAGCCGCGAATGTTGCTGTTTGGCCGACTAGTACCGAAACAGACCACCCTGAAAACGAGGCAGCTTGGCTTCAGGATACTTTAACTTCTATCTGTGACGTTTCGATGCCTCGTGCAAAGTACAAACCACGAAAGTCCATGTACTGGTGGACAGCTGATATAGCCCACTTGCGTGAAATGTGCCAACATTCACGACGCCAATACACGAGAGCCCGCAGACGGCGGCAAACAACAGCCACAGAAGTAAACAGTACCTACGCAGCATATCGCGAAGCAACCAAAGCACTGCAGGTAGCAATAAGAAATGCTAAGGCCAAAGGCTGGAAAGACCTGTTAGAAGGGCTCAATGGAGACCCTTGGGGCCGGCCATACAAGATGGTTCTTGAAAAACTGCGTCCGTGGGTTCCTCCGTTGACGGAATCCATGCAACCATCCTTTGTGACGCGAGTAGTAGCCACTCTTTTTCCTCGTGTCCAAAGAAGTCTTGAAATACCGATGATTGCACGTGAAAACAGTTGGTCCCCTGAGCTAGAAGTGACAGAAACTGAGTTGAACCGCGCTGTAAAGCGCATGGGGGCACGCAATACAGCTCCAGGACCAGACGGAATACCGGGAAAAGTACTAGTCCTTGCAATACCTGTGCTAGGGGAAAGAATAAGACGTATTTTTGACAATTGTTTGAAAAATGGTGTGTTCCCAAAGTCATGGAAAGTAGCTAACCTTGTATTGCTTAGAAAAGAAGGAAGACCCGTAGATGATCCATCAGCCTGCCGGCCTCTTTGTCTTTTAAACGACACAGCCAAACTCTTTGAACAGGTTATTGCCTGGCGCCTTAATAGACATCTATCAAGCGATGGTCCAAATTTATCGGATAACCAGTACGGGTTTCGTCAGCGTAGATCAACAATTGACGCCATCCTGCGGTTACGCCAACTTACGGAGCTAGCTTTTAACCGAGGCTGTGTAGTACTAGCGGTTAGCTTAGATATAGTCAACGCTTTTAATTCTTTACCCTGGGATGCGATTAAAATTGTTCTTCAACATCACAACGTGCCCTGCTATTTGCAAAACATTATTAACGCCTACCTTAGCAATAGACAAATCAAATATATAGATCGCAACAAAATAGAACAAACAGAAGAAGTATGCTGTGGCGTTCCACAAGGGTCAGTCTTAGGCCCTCTTTTGTGGAATCTCGCTTATGATGCTGTCCTTAAAACTGAACTTCCCTTAGGTGTAAATATAATCTGTTATGCGGATGACACGTTAGTTATAGCGGAAGGAAATACTTTTGAGAGAGTCACTCAAAACGCAGAGATAGGACTAGCAAGTGTTACAACAAAAATTCATGACTTAGGTCTAAAAATAGCACCTCACAAAACAGAAGCTTTGTTTTTCCATAAACTGCCGCTTAAATCAGAACCACCGAGACTGACGCTTATGGTTGCAGGTGCTGAGGTTACTATAGGTCAACAAATGAAGTATCTTGGACTCATATTAGATGGAAGATGGAGGTTTAACAGTCACTTTACCACTGTTGCCTCACGAATTCAGAGAGTGGCGGGGGCGATGCATCGCATACTGCCCAATCTTGGAGGGCCACGAGAAGGTGTACGTCGCCTCTACGCAGGAGTCTTAAGATCGGTCGCTCTTTACGGGGCACCGATATGGTCCAGGAGATTAGCGCTTGACCGACACGCCAGGACTAAACTCAGGAGCACACAACGACTGATGGCTATCAGAGTTGCTAGGGGGTACAGGACCATATCCTATGAAGCGGCAACGTTACTAGCTCGATTTCCGCCTCTAGACATTCTGGCAGAAATGGACAGGAAAGTTTACGAGCAGTCTCGTATGATACTGCAAAGGAATGGCACAGATCAGAGCAGAGAAGTCTTGGTCCTGAAGGAACAAATGCGCAAACAAGCGATGAACATCTGGCGTCAACAATTAGCAGAGCCACGAAGCGTCAACCAGCGTGTAGTGAGGGCAATAACTCCAAACTTTGAATCCTGGCTACGCCGTGAGAAAGGCAGTCTAACTTTTAGAATGACTCAGATACTCACCGGGCACGGCTGCTTTGGAGAATATTTAAATAGAATAGGCCGCGAATCAACCGCGCAGTGTCATCATTGCGTATCGGAGCGAGATAGTGCACAGCATACGCTTGAAGTGTGCCCGGCGTGGACGTCTGAAAGAGAGGACTTAGTTGGCCAGATCGGAACGGACTTGAGCCTGCCTTCGGTCATAGCAAACATAGTGAGAGATCCTGAAAGCTGGAGGTCATTTCGAGACTTTTGTGAAAAAGTGATGACACTTAAAGAGTCCGCTGAGAGGGACCGTGAAAGAACCACCATAAACAGGGGTAGACAAACGAGCGAAAATATTCCAAATCATCACTAATTTTGGTAGTATAAGAGGTATGGTCGCTATAGACAATAAAAATAAATAAGAGGGGACTGAAAATCACAACCCAAGTCCCGTGCCCTGTAGTCTCGAGCGTTAGAATTGAACTACGGTATATCCTGCCTGTCGTAAGAGCCAGACTAAAAGGATCGACTGCAGCATCTAAATAGGGGATTTAGATGTAAATGACGTACTAGCAGTCACAGAGATGGCGAAGAACAAGAAAAGAAGGAAAGAAATAAGCGGCAGAGCCAAGAAGTGGTGAACATCGAAAGAGTTCCGGTGCGTTCCACAGGAGATCCCGGAGCTCTTTTCCAAGATGTAGAGGAAGGCCATCGGGGGGGTTTTAGTGGGTAAAAATCCCACATAACCCTGCATCCAACCCCAGGATGTCGGGTATCTTCGGAAGATTTCCCCCTCGTCAACAAAAAAAAAAAAAAAAAGGTTAGGTTAGGTTAGGTTAGGTTAGGTTTTTTTTTTTTTTTTTAAATACCACGTTTGTACTCGTGGCACTATAATTATCGTCACTTTTGATTGTGTGGCGGTTGAGACTATTAAATTTAATCATTGCAATTTTTATTATTTGTACCATGCATGCGATTCTGTTTTTCATATGTTCATTTCTCTTTTTTTTTTTTAACTGTGTTGTACTACTATATATTCATTTTTTTTTTTTTTATAATCATTTTTTATTAATAGTTTTTTTTTTTGTTTTTTTTTTTTTTTTGTTTTTTTTTTTTATTTTTAATTTTTTTATATATATATATAGATCATCATGCATTGAACCATTTATTTATTAACTATTTAATAATGACTGCAATATTATAAAGGGTGCTTAAATCATTAAAAGTTTTACTTGTTTTTATTAACCTGTGATTAACATGTATATACTCACATGATTTATCATTGCAATGCTCTTTGATTCCTAAAGAGGTTACAGCATCCTTATAAACATATATTAAAATTCAATAATACTAATGATGATGAATACTAATAATTTTGTTATACTTTTTGATTCACAAAGAGATAACGTTTCTTTATAAATATTAATGATTCTTTACGTATTATAATATCTTTATACATTTTTATTTATATATATACATACAATATACACACACACACACCCGCTTGCACACATATCCAATTTTCATATGATATTATATTCTTAAATTTTTATTATATAAATTATAATTATATTGTTATACATTTATCACATGATTTATCATTGCAATGCTCTTTGATTCCTAATTTCTTTATAAATATAAATGATTCTTTACGTATTATAATATCTTTATATATTTTTATTTACACACATACACACACATACACACCATATCCAATTTTCATATGATATTTTATTCTTAAATTGTTATTATATAAATTATAATTATATTGTTATACATTTATCACATGATTTATCATTGCAATGCTCTTTGATTCCTAAAGAGGTTACAATTTCTTTATAAATATTTATTATAATTCAATAATACTAACAATTTTGTTATACTTTTTGATTCACAAAGAGATAACGTTTCTTTATAAATACTTATGGTTCTTTACGTATTATAATATCTTTATACATTTTTATTAAATATATATATATATATATATATACATACACATAAACACACACACACACACATACACACATATCCAATTTTCATATATTTTATTCTTAAATTGTTATTACATAAATTATAATTTTATTGTTATATTTTTAGCATCAGAAGCAGGAATAAAATAAAAAAAGAACAACTTTTACAAACTTAAATTATTTACTTCAAAAATAATCAAATAACCTCTAAAATAAAATAATTCACAAACAGCCATTAATTTAAATCACATATCATCAAACACATTATGAATCACTTTGAAATTACAAGTAAAGGACTTACTGCAAATCGCACCGACCACCAACAACCTTACAGCTCGAGAGACAACGAACAAAATACCCGTGGCGCGGTGAGCGCGCGCTATTTATGCAGGTTGTCGGGTGGTCGCTGCGACTCACAACATAATTAAGTTGTTTTCTGCTTATACGGCCACTCCTGAATGTGCACCGTCCTCGGGTGCACCCAAGATGTCTTCTCCTCCAACTTGAGCTGTCGCGACAGGGGCGTCCTTATCGCAACTGTCATCCGAGTCACCGAGGGCCAGCGGAAACACCTGAGAGCTCATCAGCATCATCAGAGATGTTTTCTTCGCAACCTTAAATGAAAATAGACAGTTAATTAATCAAATCAACAGACACTGTTGCCTATTCTGTCATTCATCTCACATTCAAGGCCCTCAAACAAAGTCACACTTTCACAACATGAGATAATTCACTTCTCTTTCAGATGAATTCACACGTCTTCAAACTGACATCTCTAACATGCTCATAATCGAGCTCGTATACGAGCTCTACAGGTTTTAAACCCGTTACAAAAACCAGGACAACACCTGCCAGGACAACACCTGATACGCATCTGAAAGATACGTCTGCCAGGACAACACCTGATACGCATCTGAAAGATACGTCTGCCAGGACAACGCCTGATACGTGTACACAAGACACGTCTCCCAGGACAACACCTGATACGCATCTAACAGATACGTCTGCCAGGACAACGCCTGATACGTGTACACAAGACACGTCTCCCAGGACAACACCTGATACGCATCTAACAGATACGTCTGCCAGGACAACGCCTGATACGTGTACACAAGACACGTCTTCCAGGACAACACCTGATACGCATCTAACAGATACGTCTGCCAAGCCAGGAACACTAGGTTGCTGATCTTGAAGGGCGGCCATTGGTTCTCGCAGTTTTCCTTTGTTGAACAGCAAACCAAGCGCCCGTCTCGCGCTCATACGCACGCAAGAACCAAACGTTCCACTGAAACATAGATAACATTAAAAACTTTCGAGAGTAACTTACTTTCGAAAAATGCTGCGCAACTCTCGGGCCACCACTCGCTCGTCCTACCTGACTTATGCCCTAACGATTTACTACACACGTTAGGAACGCGTCTATGGGGTGAGGGCCCCTTCCTACGGAGCTAGGGCCCCGAGAGCTTTATCACGCTAAAAGCGTCCACGAGGCAGGGCCTCCACGCGTCAGAGACACGTCACGAGGCAGGGCCTCCACGTGTCAGAGACACGTCACGAGGCAGGGCCTCCACGCGTCAGAGACACGTCACGAGGCAGGGCCTCCACGCGTCAGAAACACGTCACGAGGCAGGCCTCCACGCGTCAGAAACACGTCACGAGGCAGGGCCTCCACGCGTCAGAGACACGTCTGCGAGGCAGGTCGCTCAGTCGCAGTGCGTGCGCATCGGATAGCTCACATATAGACCTGCATACTCGCACACACAGTTACGCAAAGCCAGTAACTATCTTCTGAAACACAAGCAAAAAATTAAACTCACATTCAAAGAGTTTCCGCCGTGAGTTCGTTGCACAGATTCACCCTCTGAACAGAATCCTTTTCGCCCTGTCCTTTTTGACCTCGAGTCCTATTTTTAACAAAACAGTCCTCTTCCTTATCTTATTACAGAACGTCATCCATGACATTTCATATCTTTACGATACTCATACGAAAAGAAGCGTTACTCACAAAACACGATAGAATTAATTAATCACTGGACAGTTACTTAGTACCGAGTCTATGGGCTTGGGTATAACCCTGGCTTAGTCACAACAAAATCTTTATTCGCGAGTCCGTTCCGTCAGTTACAATGCCAACTCAATTAATACCGAGCTACTATCGACCGTCAGTCCGAGATACGTCAGCGCATTGTACTAACCACAATAATTTCGATAAGAAAACCGCACATTAAACAATGAAATTTACTTTGAATGTAACAATAAACAACAAAGCAAGCATAAGCTGCTAGAATAACCCAATTAATTAGCAAACAATGCAAAGCTCTTCTGCAGTGACGTCCATCTCGTCACAAAACGTAATGTAACCTCCACTAGGTTACATCACCTCACACTCATAACCTCTATCCGGTTATATCAACTCACACTCATAACCTCCATCCGGTTATGGCGTATATCAAACCAATAAGAGCATTGCATTGTACTTCATAATTCACAACAACAAAGTATTAAAATTGTTCGACAACTGCAAACAGTTCGACAGTAAAATCCAGCTCTTTTGTCAATCGCAACAAGTTCAACGCATTTTCAATTTTCAATCTTTTCAATCTCGACGTTATTACCTATCTCCGTGATTCATTAAACACACACTATCGTAATATTACGTTTCAATTGCCAAAATAATAACAAGTTTACTGTTACTAAAACATAAGAAAACGTGTCTCCTAAGAATCGCAGCAAAATAATCGAAGATTGGCAAGATACAAAGCGATTTCTACCGAGTCACGGATACACGATAATCAGAAAGAAAATCTACAACTTCAATATTCAGACTACCTATTTAAAAAGGCATTATGAATGCCGCTTAACCACAAAATTTCACCCGCTCAACCATGATACCATTACTATCTACCAAGTAGGTACTAAAGGTTCAAAAAAACGCATTAAGCCACAATAAAGGTTTCAAGATCGCGCAGTATACAATACTCTAGAACACAAACACGGGTAACCTCCATCCGGTGGACACCAATAGGGCATATCCATCCGGCAGGCACCATCACACATCACATTGCCCCTTTCCGGCAAGCACACCACGATTACTTACATCCTCAAAGTGCTAAACGCACGCCACTCACAGTCGTGGCCGCACTGAGACGGGAAATGAAGCCCAATTTTCCACCTACGTCTACGAATGCCTTTTCGTGTTCCTCAGTCCAGTGAAACGTTACGGTCTTTTTAGTCAGCCACGCAATGCAAGCAGTTTTCAGTGCGTAATTAGAGATGTACCTACGAAAATAGCCGGCCAGGCTGAAGAATTGGCGGACTTGTTTTACTATGCTAGGTTGTGGGGACTAAACCAGAGCTTCAATTTTATATGCGCTCGGTCTAACCTGACCCTGACTAATAACGCGCCCCAAGTACTCTATCTTAGTGCTGAGAAAAGTACACTTCCGAAAATTTGTCGATTTAATAAGTTAAAGATTAATCCTTTACGATTGCACGTACTCGTAATTTCTCGTCATGGGATAACTTAAAGGGTCGATAATAGACGAGAATATTAGTCGTTAGATTAATTTCCATTTCACTATCGTTAACGGTTGTGGTTGCCGTACCACTCAGAAAGTATTTCTCAATATTCTCATATTTTGAGTGAACACCTAATAATTGTTCTTTGTAATCACCTGTAACTGGGGTGCTTAATTTATCTAATAATAAACAAAAACTTGCTTGCATTACGTCACGCACTATAGAATCGCTATGAACAACACGCTGCGAATCACCAGTTCGAACATAAGTTACACCTTTTCTGTTTAAAACATCGGTACCTATAATCATTGGGGTATTTAAATATTTACCGTCTGCAATAAAAAAGTCAACTTCTAAAGTGATATCACATAATTCAACATGCAACGTAACGAAGAATTTACTTTGTACTTCCATACCGCCTAATCCACGCAACAATAGGTGCGTAGGTTTTAATTTACAAGGAAAGTGTTTTAATAAATCGGAAGACAATAACGAAATACAAGATCCGCTATCTATCAAAACATCGACAGGAATTCCAGGAATAACACCTGTTATTACGTCACTGTTTTTAAGGTTCATAATTTCACGACAAAAATTAACACCTGTAGTATTCCTAGAATTCGAACGTTCTTTAGCAAAACAATCAGTTTCTAAATGACCTACTTTTTTTTTTACAAAAGGCACAACTTTTTATTTGCGGTCCCGACGATGACAAGTTTTTATCGCTATATTGTGTCCGCGAACGCTTCGGACAATCGACACTTTTATGCCCGAACTGACTACACTGATAGCATTTAACTTTTGAGCTACTTGAATCAAAATTTCGTTTGTTGTAAGGATAATAATTAAATTGACTATTAGCATAAGGAACTATTCTTTTTGTACGATTCAAATTCGGTTTAACAAAATTTGACAAAAACTCCACAACTGCCAGGCGTCACTCCGGAATTCATGGCAACAGCGCGACTTTGAGGATCAGCAATGCCTCCCACAATGATACCTGTTAGCAATTCGTTACCGAGCCCAGCCACTACTCTGAGCCCCAAAAGAGATTCACGCGCGCACTCCGCACAAGTGGAGCACCCGTCCGACTCTGCACACATCACACCACACAGAATGCTTGCGACGTCGACACCACGTGGGCACAACGCCCCGAGTTCCAACCCGAACGCAGACCAAGCACGGAGGGCACCCGTTCACTGGCCCAGCCAGGCGCGAGCCTCGCCTTTTAGATAGTTTCCAACGCGAGCAAGACACTCCATATCGTCCCAAAGGTTTACACTTCACGCTTTATCCACTTCACTAAGCCACGTATCGACGTCATGAACACTGGGATCAAAATCAGACACAAAATATTGGTTTGATCTCACCGGGACACAATTTATGGCTGCCAGCAGGCGCTCTGCAGCGTTTGTAACCAAGGACTCCTCTTCTTTTTGCGGCGTACTTGGCGGTGCTGTGAGGGAGGAGGTCGTGACGGTGAGTGTACGCCACTCCGACCACTATTGATACTACCCTCGATTGCGTTTAATCGCGCCACTATAGAGCCTTACGCGTTCTTAACGGAACCTTCGCGAGACCGAGACCCTGATTTGTGGGTACGACGACGGTATCGCGAGCGAGGTGTATGATGGGATCGGCGCGATTTGCTTCTGTTACGAGATCGCCTAGCCTCTCGGCGGTGCGACTCCTTTGTTCTGCTACGCGAACGAGACGGTCGCGGCATGGTTTAAATTAACGGCTGTTTTTCGGCTTTTTATCACGTGTGGGCAATGAATTACGAATCCCACTTCTGATTTTAGCATCAGAAGCAGGAATAAAATAAAAAAAAGAACAACTTTTACAAACTTAAATTATTTACTTCAAAAATAATCAAATAACCTCTAAAATAAAATAATTCACAAACAGCCATTAATTTAAATCACATATCATCAAACACATTATGAATCACTTTGAAATTACAAGCAAAGGACTTACTGCAAATCGCACCGACCACCAACAACCTTACAGCTCGAGAGACAACGAACAAAATACCCGTGGCGCGGTGAGCGCGCGCTATTTATGCAGGTTGTCGGGTGGTCGCTGCGACTCACAACATAATTAAGTTGTTTTCTGCTTATAATATATATACCATTCTTTTTTTTTTTTTTTGATCATCATACATTATTATCCTGTTACTATGCCGGATTGTTATTTATTTACATACACATACGAACCCTATGTACATTTTATTTACTTATTATTTTACTTTTATGTCTAAACATATTTTCCTCCATTCTCCTTTGCCACAATTTTTACTAACGTCTCCGCATATTTTAAAAAATCTTTTCTTGTATTATTATCTAATAAGAGGTCCTTATAAATATTTTTATTGATGTTACATCCCAAAATAATGTTTATTTCAGCTCTTTGTTTACAGAACCTGGGGCATTCATCCAGGATGTGGAAGACAGTTTGGAGCGATTCATCATCGCAGCAGCAGTAATCATGAGCTGCTAGTTTAAATCTGTGCAAATATTCCAAGAATCCTCCATGTCCAGTTAGGAGTTGAGCTCGCAAGTTGTTTAGCTTTATTTTTTTCAGAATTTTATACTTCTTTCTTTTTTTCCATTAGATCTTTATTCCACCAGACAGTACTTTTATTCATTTTTAGGGGCGGTATTTTCTTTAGGCATTTTTCACAGGTAGAGGTTATGACTGACATGTACTTTTCAACTGCAGATTCTAGTTCTTCTTTTGCACTAATAGACCTAATAAAGCTTTCTGTGAGGTTCTCACGATCCAAAGCCTCTAGAAAGATTTTTCGAAACTTTGTCCAATCGACGCTCTCTGTTTTGTACTTTCGAGTTGTTGTTCTTGGGACCGGATCGTTTGTACAGTTCTTTTCCAGGCTAAATGTGATGGATCTATGATCTGAAGTTGTTACCAGAGTGGGGTCTACTTTCCATCCGCAGGTAAGATTCATCATTGCTGTGGAGCAAGCCGTTACATCAACTATGCTTGAGTACTCGCGGTTATTGCGGTATACCAGGAAGGTAGGTGTTTTTCCGTGGTTGATGATTTTCATGTCGTTTCCAACAAGAAAATCTACGTAGGCTGCTCCTCTGTCGTCTTCTTCATCTTCACCCCACCAGAAACTTTTGGCGTTTACGTCTCCAGCTATCAAGAAGTAGGGAGTTTCTAGTTTATTTATAGCTCGTTGAGCTTGCGCTATATATATGTGTATATCTTCAGTGCCTTCAAAGTATACATTGATAATGCCTATTTTTTTGGAATTTATTTCTGTAGATATTACCGTGATATTTTCGTTGCTAAGATCTGGGTATTCAAAAACCTTTAAGGACCTGTCAAGAAGCACTATTGCGGATTTTACAGGTTTTTGTATATTTTGAGCCTGCACTACATTAAAAGAAGTTATGTTAACCCGGCCCGCAGCGCCTACGTAAGGTTCCTGCAATAAAGCAATTGAGAAGCCTCTGGAAACCGACTCTTTGAGGCATTCTTGCGTAGCGGCTAGGCCCCGTCCTAAGTTACAGTGTAATATTTTTATTAAATCTTTGTTGGTCCCATGGGAAACTCCATCATAGGCAGTAATTTATGACAGACCTAGCTAAGCGGTCATATTTCTGCCATTCTGGGCACTCACTGCTGTACGCTGGGTGTTCATTGAAATTTTCAGGACAGTTGATACATCTTGGGCTCCCCTCTCTAGCACACTCTCTCGTGTCATGGTCATGACCGCAGTATCCGCAAACCATTTCGTTGCTACATGCTTTTGCCTCATGGCCGAAGCCTAGACAGCGATAACATTGTCTTATGGGAGAATTGTCGAGTACAGGAATTATTTGGTACCCAATTTTAACTTTTTGGCCTTGGAGGGACTGCCAGATTTTAGGAGTCACTTCTAGAATAATGTTCATCGTATGTGGATTTCTATGTTTGGATCTTCGTAGAATTTTTATGTCTGTTTTTTCCGATAAGTTGATGATTCCCTGGTTTTGCGAGAATAGTGCTTCCACTATCCTCGCATCAGTCATATCCTTTGTGACCCCCAACTTAGGTTAGGTTAGGTTAGGTTAGGTTAGGTTAGGTTAGGTTAGGTTAGGTTAGGTTAGGTTAGGTTAGGTTAGGTTAGGTTAGGTTAGGTTAGGTTAGGTTAGGTTAGGTTAGGTTAGGTTAGGTTAGGTTAGGTTAGGTTAGGTTAGGTTAGGTTAGGTTAGGTTAGGTTAGGTTAGGTTAGGTTAGGTTAGGTTAGGTTAGGTTAGGTTAGGTTAGGTTAGGTTAGGTTAGGTTAGGTTAGGTTAGGTTAGGTTAGGTTAGGTTAGGTTAGGTTAGGTTAGGTTAGGTTAGGTTAGGTTAGGTTAGGTTAGGTTAGGTTAGGTTAGGTTAGGTTAGGTTAGGTTAGGTTAGGTTAGGTTAGGTTAGGTTAGGTTAGGTTAGGTTAGGTTAGGTTAGGTTAGGTTAGGTTAGGTTAGGTTAGGTTAGGTTAGGTTAGGTTAGGTTAGGTTAGGTTAGGTTAGGTTAGGTTAGGTTAGGTTAGGTTAGGTTAGGTTAGGTTAGGTTAGGTTAGGTTAGGTTAGGTTAGGTTAGGTTAGGTTAGGTTAGGTTAGGTTAGGTTAGGTTAGGTTAGGTTAGGTTAGGTTAGGTTAGGTTAGGTTAGGTTAGGTTAGGTTAGGTTAGGTTAGGTTAGGTTAGGTTAGGTTAGGTTAGGTTAGGTTAGGTTAGGTTAGGTTAGGTTAGGTTAGGTTAGGTTAGGTTAGGTTAGGTTAGGTTAGGTTAGGTTAGGTTAGGTTAGGTTAGGTTAGGTTAGGTTAGGTTAGGTTAGGTTAGGTTAGGTTAGGTTAGGTTAGGTTAGGTTAGGTTAGGTTAGGTTAGGTTAGGTTAGGTTAGGTTAGGTTAGGTTAGGTTAGGTTAGGTTAGGTTAGGTTAGGTTAGGTTAGGTTAGGTTAGGTTAGGTTAGGTTAGGTTAGGTTAGGTTAGGTTAGGTTAGGTTAGGTTAGGTTAGGTTAGGTTAGGTTAGGTTAGGTTAGGTTAGGTTAGGTTAGGTTAGGTTAGGTTAGGTTAGGTTAGGTTAGGTTAGGTTAGGTTAGGTTAGGTTAGGTTAGGTTAGGTTAGGTTAGGTTAGGTTAGGTTAGGTTAGGTTAGGTTAGGTTAGGTTAGGTTAGGTTAGGTTAGGTTAGGTTAGGTTAGGTTAGGTTAGGTTAGGTTAGGTTAGGTTAGGTTAGGTTAGGTTAGGTTAGGTTAGGTTAGGTTAGGTTAGGTTAGGTTAGGTTAGGTTAGGTTAGGTTAGGTTAGGTTAGGTTAGGTTAGGTTAGGTTAGGTTAGGTTAGGTTAGGTTAGGTTAGGTTAGGTTAGGTTAGGTTAGGTTAGGTTAGGTTAGGTTAGGTTAGGTTAGGTTAGGTTAGGTTAGGTTAGGTTAGGTTAGGTTAGGTTAGGTTAGGTTAGGTTAGGTTAGGTTAGGTTAGGTTAGGTTAGGTTAGGTTAGGTTAGGTTAGGTTAGGTTAGGTTAGGTTAGGTTAGGTTAGGTTAGGTTAGGTTAGGTTAGGTTAGGTTAGGTTAGGTTAGGTTAGGTTAGGTTAGGTTAGGTTAGGTTAGGTTAGGTTAGGTTAGGTTAGGTTAGGTTAGGTTAGGTTAGGTTAGGTTAGGTTAGGTTAGGTTAGGTTAGGTTAGGTTAGGTTAGGTTAGGTTAGGTTAGGTTAGGTTAGGTTAGGTTAGGTTAGGTTAGGTTAGGTTAGGTTAGGTTAGGTTAGGTTAGGTTAGGTTAGGTTAGGTTAGGTTAGGTTAGGTTAGGTTAGGTTAGGTTAGGTTAGGTTAGGTTAGGTTAGGTTAGGTTAGGTTAGGTTAGGTTAGGTTAGGTTAGGTTAGGTTAGGTTAGGTTAGGTTAGGTTAGGTTAGGTTAGGTTAGGTTAGGTTAGGTTAGGTTAGGTTAGGTTAGGTTAGGTTAGGTTAGGTTAGGTTAGGTTAGGTTAGGTTAGGTTAGGTTAGGTTAGGTTAGGTTAGGTTAGGTTAGGTTAGGTTAGGTTAGGTTAGGTTAGGTTAGGTTAGGTTAGGTTAGGTTAGGTTAGGTTAGGTTAGGTTAGGTTAGGTTAGGTTAGGTTAGGTTAGGTTAGGTTAGGTTAGGTTAGGTTAGGTTAGGTTAGGTTAGGTTAGGTTAGGTTAGGTTAGGTTAGGTTAGGTTAGGTTAGGTTAGGTTAGGTTAGGTTAGGTTAGGTTAGGTTAGGTTAGGTTAGGTTAGGTTAGGTTAGGTTAGGTTAGGTTAGGTTAGGTTAGGTTAGGTTAGGTTAGGTTAGGTTAGGTTAGGTTAGGTTAGGTTAGGTTAGGTTAGGTTAGGTTAGGTTAGGTTAGGTTAGGTTAGGTTAGGTTAGGTTAGGTTAGGTTAGGTTAGGTTAGGTTAGGTTAGGTTAGGTTAGGTTAGGTTAGGTTAGGTTAGGTTAGGTTAGGTTAGGTTAGGTTAGGTTAGGTTAGGTTAGGTTAGGTTAGGTTAGGTTAGGTTAGGTTAGGTTAGGTTAGGTTAGGTTAGGTTAGGTTAGGTTAGGTTAGGTTAGGTTAGGTTAGGTTAGGTTAGGTTAGGTTAGGTTAGGTTAGGTTAGGTTAGGTTAGGTTAGGTTAGGTTAGGTTAGGTTAGGTTAGGTTAGGTTAGGTTAGGTTAGGTTAGGTTAGGTTAGGTTAGGTTAGGTTAGGTTAGGTTAGGTTAGGTTAGGTTAGGTTAGGTTAGGTTAGGTTAGGTTAGGTTAGGTTAGGTTAGGTTAGGTTAGGTTAGGTTAGGTTAGGTTAGGTTAGGTTAGGTTAGGTTAGGTTAGGTTAGGTTAGGTTAGGTTAGGTTAGGTTAGGTTAGGTTAGGTTAGGTTAGGTTAGGTTAGGTTAGGTTAGGTTAGGTTAGGTTAGGTTAGGTTAGGTTAGGTTAGGTTAGGTTAGGTTAGGTTAGGTTAGGTTAGGTTAGGTTAGGTTAGGTTAGGTTAGGTTAGGTTAGGTTAGGTTAGGTTAGGTTAGGTTAGGTTAGGTTAGGTTAGGTTAGGTTAGGTTAGGTTAGGTTAGGTTAGGTTAGGTTAGGTTAGGTTAGGTTAGGTTAGGTTAGGTTAGGTTAGGTTAGGTTAGGTTAGGTTAGGTTAGGTTAGGTTAGGTTAGGTTAGGTTAGGTTAGGTTAGGTTAGGTTAGGTTAGGTTAGGTTAGGTTAGGTTAGGTTAGGTTAGGTTAGGTTAGGTTAGGTTAGGTTAGGTTAGGTTAGGTTAGGTTAGGTTAGGTTAGGTTAGGTTAGGTTAGGTTAGGTTAGGTTAGGTTAGGTTAGGTTAGGTTAGGTTAGGTTAGGTTAGGTTAGGTTAGGTTAGGTTAGGTTAGGTTAGGTTAGGTTAGGTTAGGTTAGGTTAGGTTAGGTTAGGTTAGGTTAGGTTAGGTTAGGTTAGGTTAGGTTAGGTTAGGTTAGGTTAGGTTAGGTTAGGTTAGGTTAGGTTAGGTTAGGTTAGGTTAGGTTAGGTTAGGTTAGGTTAGGTTAGGTTAGGTTAGGTTAGGTTAGGTTAGGTTAGGTTAGGTTAGGTTAGGTTAGGTTAGGTTAGGTTAGGTTAGGTTAGGTTAGGTTAGGTTAGGTTAGGTTAGGTTAGGTTAGGTTAGGTTAGGTTAGGTTAGGTTAGGTTAGGTTAGGTTAGGTTAGGTTAGGTTAGGTTAGGTTAGGTTAGGTTAGGTTAGGTTAGGTTAGGTTAGGTTAGGTTAGGTTAGGTTAGGTTAGGTTAGGTTAGGTTAGGTTAGGTTAGGTTAGGTTAGGTTAGGTTAGGTTAGGTTAGGTTAGGTTAGGTTAGGTTAGGTTAGGTTAGGTTAGGTTAGGTTAGGTTAGGTTAGGTTAGGTTAGGTTAGGTTAGGTTAGGTTAGGTTAGGTTAGGTTAGGTTAGGTTAGGTTAGGTTAGGTTAGGTTAGGTTAGGTTAGGTTAGGTTAGGTTAGGTTAGGTTAGGTTAGGTTAGGTTAGGTTAGGTTAGGTTAGGTTAGGTTAGGTTAGGTTAGGTTAGGTTAGGTTAGGTTAGGTTAGGTTAGGTTAGGTTAGGTTAGGTTAGGTTAGGTTAGGTTAGGTTAGGTTAGGTTAGGTTAGGTTAGGTTAGGTTAGGTTAGGTTAGGTTAGGTTAGGTTAGGTTAGGTTAGGTTAGGTTAGGTTAGGTTAGGTTAGGTTAGGTTAGGTTAGGTTAGGTTAGGTTAGGTTAGGTTAGGTTAGGTTAGGTTAGGTTAGGTTAGGTTAGGTTAGGTTAGGTTAGGTTAGGTTAGGTTAGGTTAGGTTAGGTTAGGTTAGGTTAGGTTAGGTTAGGTTAGGTTAGGTTAGGTTAGGTTAGGTTAGGTTAGGTTAGGTTAGGTTAGGTTAGGTTAGGTTAGGTTAGGTTAGGTTAGGTTAGGTTAGGTTAGGTTAGGTTAGGTTAGGTTAGGTTAGGTTAGGTTAGGTTAGGTTAGGTTAGGTTAGGTTAGGTTAGGTTAGGTTAGGTTAGGTTAGGTTAGGTTAGGTTAGGTTAGGTTAGGTTAGGTTAGGTTAGGTTAGGTTAGGTTAGGTTAGGTTAGGTTAGGTTAGGTTAGGTTAGGTTAGGTTAGGTTAGGTTAGGTTAGGTTAGGTTAGGTTAGGTTAGGTTAGGTTAGGTTAGGTTAGGTTAGGTTAGGTTAGGTTAGGTTAGGTTAGGTTAGGTTAGGTTAGGTTAGGTTAGGTTAGGTTAGGTTAGGTTAGGTTAGGTTAGGTTAGGTTAGGTTAGGTTAGGTTAGGTTAGGTTAGGTTAGGTTAGGTTAGGTTAGGTTAGGTTAGGTTAGGTTAGGTTAGGTTAGGTTAGGTTAGGTTAGGTTAGGTTAGGTTAGGTTAGGTTAGGTTAGGTTAGGTTAGGTTAGGTTAGGTTAGGTT
>CALYBW010000199.1:0-27500 GCA_944452665.1 Stenoptilia bipunctidactyla | reverse complement strand
AAATGACATAACAGGGTCTGGGAAAAACAATTTTGTTATTGAGGCGGTTTCTCCTGCAATGTACCTCGCACTCCATTTTCGAACAGATTCACTACGTATTTGACGTTTTACGTAGGAGATTGGACACTTGTCGTAGTCCGGTTTCCGTTTCGTGTTCCGTGCGGCTTCTTTGGCGAGCTCATCTGCCCTTTCATTGCCTGGCAGACCAGCATGGGCTTTGATCCAGAACAAAGATACATCTTTGCTCTGTTCCAAAGCCCGACGCAGGTTGCTGCGAATACTGACTGCCAGGGAATGCGTTGATTGGTTACTAGTGACCGTCTCCAATGCGGCTCTCGAGTCACTGTATACACCATAACTCAACTGGGGACTTTTCACAATCTCACACGTCGCCCTGTATATGGCAACAAGTTCAGCCTGGTATACCGTGCAGTAGTCGGACAGCTTGATTTTGACGGATCGGGTCTCGGCTGTGTCATCCCAAAAGGATAGCGCAGCTCCAACCTTCCCGTCAATCTTGCTGCCGTCGGTGTATATCCGCACCGCCTGCACGTTATATCGATCAAGGTCTTGTTGATCGCTTAGGCATGTGAACTTGGTATCCATATCCAGGGCTGGGTGTGCAAGATCCCGAAAACAGGTGACTCTCTCGGCCTCTCTGTCAGCTGGCACGAACTGGGATGACCCTCTCCTCGCTTCATACAGAGCAGCTGCTTCCTGTATACGGAGGTCTAGAGGCAGTATCCCAGCCAGTGTCAACGCCGCGTGCAAGGATACCGTACGATAGGACTTGGCAATCTTCTGTGCGAAGCCTCGTTGCACAGTGTTCAAGATCTTCTGGATGCCGATCTTCTGCGTAGCAGGTGCCCATACAGCCGCCGCGTAGGTGATGATTGGTTCGACGGTGGCGGTGTAAATGGTCTTAATGACCTCTGGGTGGAGACCCCACGTGGACTTAGCGGCCCTGGACAACTGTTTGTAAACGTTAAGGGCCTTACGCGCTACGTTTACAACATGGGTGTTGAAGGTCAGTTTATTGTCCAGGGTGAGTCCGAGGATCTTAATATCTTTGGACATGCCAATGTCAACCCCTCCCATCCTCAGGAGCGGGGTGTCGAATTTCAGCTTGTTGGTCAGCACCATTGCACATGTTTTGTGCGGTGCAAACCTAAGCTTGTTTTCGACCCCCCACTCCCGAACACAGGCAAGGGTCTCGTTGGCCCGTCGCTGGACCTCCAACCCAGTGTCACCGTCAAATGCAATCACCACATCATCCGCAAAAGCCTGGCAAAAAATGCCATCCTCTTCCATCTTCTTGAGCAGTGGGTCTAGAAGGACGTTCCAGAGTATGGGTCCCCCGATAGACCCCTGGACGCAACCTTTGTTTGTTCTCTTTGTACACTCTTCCCCGGCGTACCTTACGTTTACTTTTCTGCAGTCGAGATAACTGTCTAGCAATCTCCTGATATTCACGGGGCATTTTTCCTCAGCCAGTCTGACTCTGATTGCTGGCCACCATGCGCTATCGAAGGCGCCCTCTATATCCAGTGACACCAGCGTAATTAGCTTTTTAAGCCGCAACTTACTTTGTACGTGTTTAACTAGATTATAGAGTGCGTCTTCGGTGCTCCTCTGGGGCATAAAGCCGTACTGGCGAGTACTCAGCCGTGGTACCAGGTGATGCTTCAGTCTTCCTACGGTCATTTTCTCCAGGATCTTCCCAAGGACCGGTAAAAGACCAATCGGTCTATACGATTTGGGACTATGATAGTCGTCCTTGCCCGGTTTTCTCAGCGCCACAACTGTGGCTTCCTTCCAGATGTCCGGGAAGTGTCCCAACTGAAGACACTTGTTTGCCAGGGCAAGGAATAGTTCTGGATCCTGGCTGATGGCTCGACTGCAGATATCTGCCGTGAAACCGTCCGCTCCAGGGGCTTTCTTCGGGTTGAAGCCCCTAACTGCGGTCATCAACTCTGTGAGGGTGAATGGCGGATCGTGATGTTCGTTTTCGGTTTCGGCATTGATTGTATTGGCTGTTTGCCTTATTTTGCGGTGGTATTCACCGGTTAGGTTAGGTTAGGTTAGGTTAGGTTAGGTTAGGTTAGGTTAGGTTAGGTTAGGTTAGGTTAGGTTAGGTTAGGTTAGGTTAGGTTAGGTTAGGTTAGGTTAGGTTAGGTTAGGTTAGGTTAGGTTAGGTTAGGTTAGGTTAGGTTAGGTTAGGTTAGGTTAGGTTAGGTTAGGTTAGGTTAGGTTAGGTTAGGTTAGGTTAGGTTAGGTTAGGTTAGGTTAGGTTAGGTTAGGTTAGGTTAGGTTAGGTTAGGTTAGGTTAGGTTAGGTTAGGTTAGGTTAGGTTAGGTTAGGTTAGGTTAGGTTAGGTTAGGTTAGGTTAGGTTAGGTTAGGTTAGGTTAGGTTAGGTTAGGTTAGGTTAGGTTAGGTTAGGTTAGGTTAGGTTAGGTTAGGTTAGGTTAGGTTAGGTTAGGTTAGGTTAGGTTAGGTTAGGTTAGGTTAGGTTAGGTTAGGTTAGGTTAGGTTAGGTTAGGTTAGGTTAGGTTAGGTTAGGTTAGGTTAGGTTAGGTTAGGTTAGGTTAGGTTAGGTTAGGTTAGGTTAGGTTAGGTTAGGTTAGGTTAGGTTAGGTTAGGTTAGGTTAGGTTAGGTTAGGTTAGGTTAGGTTAGGTTAGGTTAGGTTAGGTTAGGTTAGGTTAGGTTAGGTTAGGTTAGGTTAGGTTAGGTTAGGTTAGGTTAGGTTAGGTTAGGTTAGGTTAGGTTAGGTTAGGTTAGGTTAGGTTAGGTTAGGTTAGGTTAGGTTAGGTTAGGTTAGGTTAGGTTAGGTTAGGTTAGGTTAGGTTAGGTTAGGTTAGGTTAGGTTAGGTTAGGTTAGGTTAGGTTAGGTTAGGTTAGGTTAGGTTAGGTTAGGTTAGGTTAGGTTAGGTTAGGTTAGGTTAGGTTAGGTTAGGTTAGGTTAGGTTAGGTTAGGTTAGGTTAGGTTAGGTTAGGTTAGGTTAGGTTAGGTTAGGTTAGGTTAGGTTAGGTTAGGTTAGGTTAGGTTAGGTTAGGTTAGGTTAGGTTAGGTTAGGTTAGGTTAGGTTAGGTTAGGTTAGGTTAGGTTAGGTTAGGTTAGGTTAGGTTAGGTTAGGTTAGGTTAGGTTAGGTTAGGTTAGGTTAGGTTAGGTTAGGTTAGGTTAGGTTAGGTTAGGTTAGGTTAGGTTAGGTTAGGTTAGGTTAGGTTAGGTTAGGTTAGGTTAGGTTAGGTTAGGTTAGGTTAGGTTAGGTTAGGTTAGGTTAGGTTAGGTTAGGTTAGGTTAGGTTAGGTTAGGTTAGGTTAGGTTAGGTTAGGTTAGGTTAGGTTAGGTTAGGTTAGGTTAGGTTAGGTTAGGTTAGGTTAGGTTAGGTTAGGTTTTTTTTTTTTTTTTTTTTTTTTTTTTTTTTTAAAAAAAAACTCTTGTACCTCCGATATGTTTCGGAGCCAATTCCTTGCGATTTTCTTTCATTACAGTTTTCATTTTATAAATACATTGCAAAAATACATAGTTATCCAATATTTCGTTCATCCATTTCTTTAAAAACGCTCCTGCTCCGAGTCTAGGAGCCTTTATCTAATAAAGTATCTAATAATTTTTTATGTATACTGGAAAACTGGGGACGTGTAAATTTATATATATTGGGACTCATATTTATCTATATATAGGGTATATGGGAAATTTTTTTTATTCTTATGTGTTTCCATTTATATCTACTGTGCTATTTATTTTTCAACTATTATATCCTTACCTTATTGCATTTCTTATCCTTACACTGTTCTCCTGCGTTTCTTCTTAAGTACTCTTTTTATAATTTCTTATTTGCCTATTTTGTTCTTTATATGCTACGTCTTAATATTATAACAATATTTGAGCAGCATATTAATTTCTTAATCTTTATTCTTCTTAATTACTTCTTTTAAAATTTTGTGAGCGTACTTAAGGAACGTGTTCCTCTCTTTTCCACGCATTATTGTAGGCAAAGTAGTTTTGGTGACGTCCATTCCTATTTCGTTCTCTAAATTATACTTTAGAGAGGCGAAAATAGGGCAGTCTAACAAAAGGTGTTCTACGTTTTCTACTGTTCCTGGTTCGCAGGAGCATGAAGGGTCCTCCTTGCATCTGAAGCGGTTTAGATACCCGGAGAACCCGCCATGCCCCGTCAAGACCTGCGTGGTGAGGTGATTTAACTCGATTTTCTTTATTACCCTATAGGCCTCCTTTACGTTGGGGAAGAACAGTTTGGTGGTGTTTGCGGTTTCCTCTGTCCTGTATCGCTCGTTCCATTCCTCAAGTGACCGCATGCGAATGCTTCGCTTGACGAATGATACAGGACAGAGGTCATACTTGGGTCTGCTCTTTGAATTCAGAGCTGCCTCTTTCGCTAGTTGATCGGCTCGCTCATTGCCCTCTAGCCCCGCGTGAGCTTTAATCCAAAATAATTTTACAATTTTATTTTGGTTTGCCAATTTTGCAAAATTGGATTTTGTTTGCGTGGCTAGAGGGTGTAAGCACTCGGGTCTGGCAATAGTTTGAAGGGCAGATCTGGAGTCACAGTACACCGCAAATGTACTTTCCTTCCGCCGCAGAATCTCCCTGCTTGCTTCACACACGGCCAAGAGTTCCGCCTGGTATACCGTGCAGTAGGATGGCAGACTAAGCTTGACGGCCTTGGTCTCAGCCTCTCCAATCCATATGGATAGAGAGGCCCCAACCCTGCCCTCAATCTTACTGCCATCGGTAAATATTCGGACATCGAAGTTGGTGTGTGAGTCCAGTTGTTCTTGGTTGTCCAGGTGGCGGAACTCTATGGCCATGCGCTCGGTTGGGTGGGGTAGACTTGTTGCTGGTGTGCGCTGTTCTATTACCCGGTCTGCTAGTTCTGGCTGGGGTACCCCCCTTTTCGCTTCGTACAGCAAGGCAGCCTCGCTTATTCGGAGGTCCAAGGGGAGCATCCCTGTCAGTACCAATGCTGAATTCAGCGAGACCGTGCGGTAGGCCCTACAGATTTTCTGTACAAAACCTCTTTGTGCTGCTTTTAACAGGGTTCTGTTCCCGACTCTTTTCACCGCAGGAGCCCAGGCGCTGGCCGCGTACATTAGGATCGGCTCTATAGTTGCCGTATACAGTAACCTTATAACTTCAGGGTGCAGGCCCCATGAGATTTTGGCAGCTCGAGTCAACTGTTTGTACGCGGCCACCGCCCGGCCGCACACACTTTTTATGTGGGGAGTAAAGGATAGATTTCTGTCAATGATTACTCCCAACAGCTTTATTTCTTCCTTGTAGGAAATGTCCGTTCCTCCCATATGCAGGCGGGGGGTGTCGTATTTTAATTTGTTCGTGATGAAAAGCGCATTCGTCTTGTGTGGCGCGAAGCGCAGCTTGTTCCTGACACCCCACTCCCTGATATATTCGAGGGCCGAGTTGGCCTTCAGCTCAACATCTAGCGCCTTATCTCCGTCTACCACCAAGACTATGTCATCTGCAAAGGCTTGTGCGTAGTCTCGCCTACTTTCCAGGCCCTTCAGCAACGGATCTAATAACAAGTTCCAGAGTATGGGACCCCCAATGGAACCTTGTACACACCCAATATTTGTGTTCCTTACATACTCCTCACCGGCGTACCTTAATTTTATCCTTCGGTTTGACAAATAGCTGTCGATGACCAGTCTTAAGTTCCTGGGACACTTCTCCTCAGCCAGACGGACTCGGATTTGTGGCCACCAGGCGCTATCGAAGGCTCCCTCTATGTCCAGTGATATGACTGTAATAAGTTTTTTCTCTTCCAGTTTAGTTCTGATGTGTTTCATCAGATCATAGAGGGAGTCTTCCGTGCTCTTCTGGGGCATGAACCCGTACTGGCGAGTACTCATCCGGGGAATAAGGTGGAACTTTAGCCTGGTCATCAGCAGCTTTTCGAAGATTTTCCCTAAGATGGAAAGTAGGCCGATGGGCCGGTACGATTTGGGGATCCCATAATCCTCTCTTGCTGGTTTCCTAAGCACGATGACAATAGCCTCCTTCCAGATTTTAGGGAAGTGGTGGAGCTTCAGACATTTGTTGATCAGCGCAAGGAATAGCCCCGGATTGGTGTTGATTGCGTGGATGCAAATGTCGGCCGTAAAGCCATCTGCTCCAGGGGCCTTTTTGGGGTTGAAAGACCTGAGGGTGTTTTTTAGCTCGTGCAAGGTAAAAGGTGGCTCTTTGCACTCACCCTCCTCCTCTTTTAGGTTAATCTCTGCTGCTTGTTTTCTGGTCTTTTTGTGTGTTTCGGTATCTCCCTCCCCATCATCCTCAGGATAAAAGGTCTCGGCAAGTAATTGTGCCGATTCCTTTGCACTCAGCGTTTTGCCATCTTTTTGTAGTGGAATGTCCTCCTCTCTTTTCCGAGTCCTGCCGATCACCCTATACACCCCATCCCAGATACTTTCTTTATCTTGCTTAGAACAGAACTCTTTCCAGCTTTGAATTTGGGCGCGTTTAGCTTCAGCTTCATATTGATTCTTTTTTTCCAGGTACTCATTGACAACCTTCGCGTGACGGACAGGTGCAGCATATTTTATTCTTCTTCTCCAGGTGACGACTTCTTTTTTCATCCGTTCCAGCTCTTCGGACCACCAGGGCAGGGTAAGTGTTTTCTTGTTACTTTTGTGTGGAATTGTGTGTGTGCATGTTTCTGTGATTGTGTCTGTGTATAGTGTTATGAGTGTTTCCAACTGTGTTATGTCTTTTGTATTTGTTATTGTGTCTGTATTTAATGAGTGTGCTTGGCAAATTTGGTTGAATTTCGTACGAAATCCTTCCCAATTTGCCTTCCTTGTGTTGTATAGTCTTGTGGTGTTGGTGAATGTGATTCCTGTGTCTTTTTGTGTGTTAATTCTAAATGTGATACCTCTGTGGTCCGCACTCGTCAGGTTGTCCTCTACTTTCCAGTCGTCAACCCGGTCGAGAAGATTGGTGGAGCATGCTGTAATGTCCACTATGCTGCTATAGCGTTTGCCGCCACGGAAGGTGTCGAAGGTGGGTCTGTCACCTACGTTGAGTAAGTGCAAATCTAACTCATCGATCGTGCTGACGAACACTTCGCCTCTGCTATCCGTCTTCCTCTCCCCCCACCAGGTACTCTTGGCGTTACCGTCGCCTCCGATTAAGATATTGTGTGCGGCTAGTTCGTCTTTGATTTTCTTAAGATGGTTCAAGTATGTGCCTATGTCCTGGTCGGGTTCGAAGTAGAAAGATACTAAGATGGTTTTCGAGGCTCCAGCAGACACCCCCACCACGCAGATGTTCGGTGTTGTTAGGTGCGGATATTGTGTTATTGTGGCCTCTGGGTCAAAGACCACTATGCATGCTTTGGTGGTGTCTGCTCCGGTGTCTTGAAAAATCCTGGTCCCTCCATAGTTTTTAAGTTTCCCGATCGCTCCCACGTATGGTTCCTGTACAAGTGCGTATGCAGCTCTCCTTTTTGTGGCCTCCAGCATTAATTCGTTTGTTGCCAACTGCATTCTCTGGAGGTTTGCCTGAATAACAAGTTTTGGGCTATTTTTAGCTGGAGGAATAGCGCTGTGTTGGGTGTGGGTGCCCTTCTCGTTAGCAGTATGCAACACTTGCTCTAGCCAACGCGTCCCATCTCTGGCGCACCGGACACTCGCTGCTGAAGGCGTTATGTTCTACATTGACCGCGTTTGCACTCCTGCAGTTGCAACAAGTTGGTGGTGTTCCGGTGCGCCATTCAGGACAGTCGTCCCTCCTGTGCTGACCTCCACAGTGGCTGCACTTTTCGGCAGTTTCTCGGCAGAAACGCCGGCCATGCCCATACCCCAGACACATAGAGCATTGGATTAGTGGGGACTGGTCAATAACGGCTACTCTTTGCAGGTCCAGGTGGACGGACCCTTCCTCTATCATCCTGCACCAGAGCCGTGGGGAAACTCTAGCCACTATGTGGTTGGTGTGAGGGTTCCTAGATCTTTTCCGGAACTTGATCTCGACTCTAGAGTCTTCTGGAGTCAAGTCCCGGAAGAGCTTAGTGTTCTGCCTCTTGAGTGCCTCTGTTATTTCCTCCTCCTTTAAGTAGCTTATAACGTCTTTCATTAAGACCATAGGGTCTTTATTTTTGACTTCAGATACGCTAAGCTGGCTGTCCTTGTCATGAATGCTCTCTCTAATTCGTGTTCTTTCCTCTTCGGAGCTGCACCCTACTACCACTTTCCTGTCCTTAGTTTTTCTTACTCTATCTATCTTTATTCCGTTTTCCCTAGGATTTATAGCTTTTCTTATTCTCTGTATCACTTCATCTCCAGTCTCCGTTTCGTCTTTTGAGGCAACTAAAATGGAGTGCATAGGTCTTCTATTAAACAAATTAGGGTTTTTGGGGGCGGCTGCTACGTTAGCGTATGTTTCGCGGGGCACTGCACTTGTGTTGAGGTGTTGTTTCATTTGTTCCCTCAGCTCATGCACCAATTTATTTGTCTCCTGGACAGTTTCATTGGTATGCATGAGCTGCGAGAGCACGGCGCTGTTTTGATCCGCGGCTTTTTCAGTACCTTCCTTGCAAGGCTGATTTGTAGGAGTGATGGGTGCCTCCGCATTAGCTGTCGCCTTTCCCCCAAGCGCCCTAAACTGTTCCCTAAAAAGGTTATACAGCTTTTCCACCGCCTCCAAAGCTCCGTCCCTATACTCCGTTTTCAGGTTGCGTGCACTCTTTATATTTGATTTTGCTTGCATAAGATATGCCTTTGCCTCAGCCAGCTTGTCTTTAAATACAGGAGAGCTCTTTGTTGCTCTTACTTCCTGGGACGGCATCAATTTAGCTTTCGCCACCTGAACTGGAGCCGCTTTCTCCGTCTTGCTAGTCACCGGTGTGACTGAAGGGGCTTCTGCGGAGCTTGCCGCTTCCCTCTCGCGCCACTCCCCTATGCTGCGCCTTACGCTCGTCTCTAGAGTAATTGTTTTCGGAGATGATTTTTTAGCGGATCCTTCCTCGCTTCCCAAGAGCTTCTTTGGTGTATGGAACATATCGTTGGTACGTGTCAATTTGTATAAAAGAATAAAAGTGTATATAAAAGAGATGTAAATAAAATATTTAAGACAATATGCGCCTTAAATGTCAATTTCTGTGCTGACCCACGGATGTGGTGCCGTCAATTGCCGCACGTGGTATGATATATATACCTAGGTCTTAACTATAATATTTATATTGTCCAATTAGGTCAACTTCCGTTTCTTTTATCAAAAAGAAGTTCAGGAGAATGTAAGGAAGAAGAGTTGTAAAAGGACTCGTTCTGCCCTTACTCGTCAAATAAATAAGATGTTAGAAACCTTTAGGATGTAAATGCCTATCTATATATTTTTCTAATCCCTCCAGACCGCTCTCTCAACCAGTTTAACTCGATCTCAAGGAACACTATTAATTTTGATGAGAATAAAAAATAAAAATATTTTTCGAAATTTTTCCTATGAGACCGAGTTGATATACCCAATGGAATAAAGGGTGGGTGGTTTTTTCGAATTTCTGCTAATAAATGCCGATTGCGGAGTTCGACCCCTCTGAAGGAAGGAATCGACGAGATCTACGAGAATAAACAATAAAAAAGGTGAGTGACAATACAAAATTTTGAAGTTTTCGACCAAAAACCAAGTTTTCTATAGGAAAATTAGCAATATACGATTTGGATGCACCAAAAACGATATAATTTTGCTAAGCAGGTAGCTGATTGAGGTGTCAGAAGGAGCACCTCAATGCGTGTGACAAAATAAAAACAATTAAAACTATAAGACTTAAAAAATGACTAAGTAAACTACGTGTGTTAAATTTTATAAATAAACTATTAAATTTCTATAGGATCGAGATAAGATTTTTGTAAAATTTTTCAGAAACTACGCCTGAAAATGTCCTGAAACGATTAAATTAACCTAATACAGCGATATTAAACAGAAAAAATTGCTTTGGAAAGCAGTCAGTCAATATTTTTCGGAAACCGATGTATATCGGTTAGGTTAGGTTAGGTTAGGTTAGGTTAGGTTAGGTTAGGTTAGGTTAGGTTAGGTTAGGTTAGGTTAGGTTAGGTTAGGTTAGGTTAGGTTAGGTTAGGTTAGGTTAGGTTAGGTTAGGTTAGGTTAGGTTAGGTTAGGTTAGGTTAGGTTAGGTTAGGTTAGGTTAGGTTAGGTTAGGTTAGGTTAGGTTAGGTTAGGTTAGGTTAGGTTAGGTTAGGTTAGGTTAGGTTAGGTTAGGTTAGGTTAGGTTAGGTTAGGTTAGGTTAGGTTAGGTTTTTTTTTTTTTTTTTTTTTTTTTTTTTTTTTTTTTTTTTTTTTTTTTTTTCATTCTTGTCCCCTAACAAAATCAGGGACTTTTCTTTCTTTTTTATATAGTTTTTGCATATCTTTCTTTTTACGCACCATTTCTTTTCAAAGGACCACTGTGTGGCATACAATTTTAATTTATATCTATTACAGTTTCTTTCCAATATTCTTATTACTTTATAATATTAATAGTTTATAATTCTTATTACTTATATTTTACAATTTTTGCTGTTCCAAAATGTTTTGACATTTGTATGATTACTATTCAAATAACATTCAATTTTAAAGTACTGTTTTACTGTGTTTACAATTGAATTTTTTTCTGCTCTACTTTTAATTTTACTACATGTTGTTATCAATTTAAGTTTACAATAATGGTATAATTCTATGGTTTATAGTGCGATGATATTTGACATTTATTGTTGCGAGCGCATGGCTTCAGGATTACACTTACTATTTGCATGACTTCTATTTACATATATTTTAGGTTCTTATTTACTACAGAGCTTATTTTCTAACATATTTACTTATTTCTAACATACATTTAAGCTATGAAAGCTATACTCCTATTTACTATATTTACATTTTACATCTTATTATCATAACTAATAATGTAAAAACTTTATTTTTTATATTTTAGTTATTTTCTATATCTTTGTGTCTATTTGCTACAATTTTTCCAATTTTTTCTAGGTAATTTATTACAGCTTCCTTAGTTAGGTTTTCCCTTATGCTTTCAATATTTACTTTTGTACCAATTTCCTGCTCAAGGTTATATTTCAGCGTTTCGGTTGTGGGGCATTCTGTTAGAATGTGTGGTACCGACTCCTCTACATCAGGGTCGCAGAGACAAGATGGGCTGTCTCTGCATTTGAACCTATGTAAGTATTGCGCAAAACCGCCGTGCCCGGTTAAAATTTGAGTTAGTACGCCAGCTGGTTTAAGCTTTTTAATAATTTGAAAGGACTGAACCGGGTCCGGGAAGAACAGCTTAGTGATCGACGCTGTTTCACCTTTGCAATACCTGTCTGACCATATGTTTAGGGAGAGCCCACGAATTTCGCGCTTTATATATGATTTGGGACACAAGTCGTAGTCCGGTCTCCTTTTAGTGTTTAATGCGGCCTCCTTTGCAAGTACGTCTGCCCTCTCATTCCCCGGCAGTCCCGCGTGGGCTTTGACCCAGTGCAAAGTAACAACTTTACCCTGTTCCAAAGCCCCGCGCAGATAGTTCCTGATATCCACTGCCAGGGGATGAGTCGTGCTCCAGCTGGTGATCGACTCCAACGCCGCCCGTGAGTCGCTGTACACCCCGAAGCTCGTTCCCGAGCATTTGAGGACCTCGCGCATCGCCCTGTGTATGGCCAAGAGTTCGGCCTGATAGACCGTGCAGTACGCGGAGAGCTTTAGTTTGATGGTCCGGTACTCAGCCGCCCCGTCCCAAAAAGATAGGGCGGCCCCGACCTTTCCATCAATCTTGCTCCCGTCGGTAAATATTCTTACCGTCTGCACGTTCTGTAGGTCCAACTCCTCCTGGTTATTTACATGAGTAAAATCCAAGTCCATATCTAGGGCCGGGTGCGGGAGATCCCCAAATTGTACTACCCTCTCTATCTCCCTACCTGCTGGCGCTAGTCGGGATGACCCTCTCCTCACCTCGTACATGGCGGCTGCTTCTTGTACTCGGAGGTCGAGAGGAAGTATCCCGGCTAGAGTCAGCGCCGCGTGCAAGGAGACCGTCCTATACGACTTCACAATTTTCTGCGCAAAACCCCGCTGAACGCTATCCAAAATTTTCTTGATATAAACCTTGTTTACTGCTGATGCCCATACGCCAGCCGCGTAGGTGATGACTGGTTCCACTGTGGCACAATAGATGATCCTGATCACCTCTGGATGGAGGCCCCATGTTGACTTAGCGGCCCTGGACAGTTGTTTGTAGATGGCTAAAGCTTTTCGTGCCACATTAACCACGTGTTGTTTATAGGTCATTTTACTGTCCAGGGTAAGTCCGAGTATCTTGATCGATTTGGACATACCAATGTCAACCCCCCCCATCCTCAGGAGTGGGGTGTCGAAATTAAGCTTGTTGGTCATTACCATTGCACATGTCTTGTGCGGTGCGAACCTAAGCTTATTCTCGACCCCCCACTCCTGAACACGGGCAAGGGTTTCATTGGCGCATCGCTGGACCTCCAATCCTGTGTCACCACTGAATACCAGCACCACGTCATCTGCGAAGGCTTGACAAAAGACTCCGTCTTCCTCCATCGTCTTCAAAAGTGGGTCGAGCAAGATGTTCCACAAGATAGGTCCTCCTATTGATCCTTGTACACAACCTTTGTTGGTACTCTTTGTACATTCTTCCCCGGCATACCTTACTTTTACTTTCCTGCAGTCGAGATAGCTGTCTAGCAATCTTCTGATGTTCACAGGACACTTTTCCTCAGCCAGTCTAACTTTAATTGCCGGCCACCATGCGCTATCGAAGGCGCCCTCTATATCTAGTGACACAACAGTAATTAGCTTTTTAAGCCGCAACTTACTCTGAACGTGTTCTACTAGGTTATAGAGTGCGTCTTCGGTGCTCCTCTGGGGCATAAAGCCATACTGACGAGTACTCATCCGTGGCACCAGATGATGCTTCAGCCTTCCAACGGTCATTTTCTCCAGGATCTTCCCAAGCACCGGTAAAAGACCGATCGGTCGGTAAGACTTGGGTTCGAAATAGTTGTCCTTGCCCGGTTTTCTGAGTGCCACTACTGTGGCCTCCTTCCAGATGTCCGGGAAGTGTCCCAACTGAAGACACTTGTTTGCCAGGGCAAGGAACAATTCTGGATCCTGGCTGATAGCTCGACTGCAGATATCCGCCGTGAAACCGTCCGCTCCTGGGGCCTTCTTCGGGTTAAATCCCCTAACTGCGGTCTTTAACTCCGTGAGGGTGAATGGCGGATCGTGGTATTCATTCTCGGTTTCGGCGTTTATTGTTCTGGCTAGCTTTCTGATGTTCTGGTGGTATTCTCCTTCTCCCTCTTCTCTATCTTCAGGGTAGAAGGTCTCTGCTAGTAAGGCAGCCGATTCTTTTGGGTTTAGATGTACTCCACCATGAAGGAGTGGCAGGTCCTCTGTCCGTGCAGTTGTTCTTTTCATAACCCGGTATATTCCTTGCCATACTCCTTCCCTATCTTGTTTTTCACAGAACTCTTTCCATGATGCAATTTGGGCTTTTTTCGCAGCTTTTTCATATTTCGTTTTTGCTTCCAGGTACTCCGCAACGACATGCTCCCTTCGTATTGGCGCGGCGCAGCGAATACGACGCTTCCTAGTGGCGGCATCTTTCTTAAGCGCTGACAGCTCCTCTGACCACCACGGTACGGTAAGCTGATCTTTTTGCTTTTTTGGTGGGATGCTGTGTTTGCAGGCTTCGGAAAGGGCTTCGGTGTATGCTGTAACTGCACTCTCTAGATCGGCTTTCGTTCTAATGCTATTGATTTCGGCCAGGGCTAGGTTTTTGTCACGTGTTAATTGTTCCAATTTCATATGAAATTGTTCCCAATTAGCCTTCCTAGTGTTGTAAATCCTGGTCGTCCTCGCAACATTTATGCCTTTTTCTCTGTGCAACTTGATTTTCCAGAGAATGCAGTTATGGTCAGATGAAATAAGACCTCGCTCCACACGCCAGTCGTCGACTAGGTCAAGCATTTCCGGTGAGCACGCCGTCACGTCCACAAAACTGCTGTAAGTTTTGTTGCCCCTTAAGGTTTCAAAAGTGGGCGTCTCTCCTATGTTGAGTACCTGAAGGTCTAACTCGTCCAGGGTCCCGGACATCTCTTCTCCCCTGCGGTCGACCTTATTGCTGCCCCACCAGGTGCTCTTCGCGTTGGAGTCCCCTCCGAATAGCAGTAATCTTGGGCCTACCTCGCTGTGTATGCATCGCAACTGCTCCAGATATGGCTCTATGGGCTGATCCGGTTCGAAGTAAAAAGATACGAGGGCGATTTCCCAGGTGCTGGATCGGATCCCTACCACGACGATGTTGTTCGTGGTAAGTTTCGGGTACTGAAAGACTTCAATATCGGCATCAAATACCGCTATTGCCGCCTTTATTGTCCCACTTCCATCGTCCGCTCCTTGGTAGACTCTCGCACCCCGATAATTCTTCATTCTCCTTACCGCCCCCACATATGGCTCCTGAAGCAGTGCCACGGCGATGTTCCGCTCTCTAGCCTCAAGAATAAGTTCTTGGGTGGCCAGTTCACTCCTCTGTAAGTTGATCTGGGCCACTGCTATCCCTCTGGTGGTGTTTGCTACCCTGTTATTGCTCATGGTGCCCTTAGCAATACGCGATCTTCGCTCGCGCTATTGCATCCCACTTACTGCGGACTGGACATTCATCACTGAATGCGTTGTGTTCCGCGTTTCCAATTTTGGCCCTGCAGCAGTTTACGCAGCTTGGTGGTATACCTGCTTGCCAATCCTCGCACTCACTTTTTAAATGTTTGCCCCCACAGTGACTACATTTAACAGCATTTTCGGTGCAGAATTTCCTGCCGTGCCCGTATCCCAGACAGACGGAGCACTGCATAAGAGGCGACTGGTCGGCGACTCTGATCCTCTGGATGTCTATATGTACTGAGTCTTGGTCCAGTATTCTGGTCCAGATGGTAGGTGAGGATGTTATAACCACATGACTAATGTGTGGGTTTCTAGTTCGCCTCCTATACTTTACGGTAACACGATCTTCTTTCGGGTCCAGGTCACGGAAAATTCCCGCGTTTTGGTTCCTTAGGGCCCTCACTATGTCTTCGTCGCTGTTGCACTGCAACACGCCCTTCAGAACCAAAAGCGGGTCCTTGTTTTTCATTTCTTCTGCTTTTAGTATATCTTCTGATCCTTTTAACCTATCCAGCAGACTTTTCCTGTCCTTCTCCGTTCTACAGCCTACGATGATTTTCCTTTCTTTAGCCTTCCTTATTCTATCAACTACCACTCCACCTTCCTTTGCTCTCACTGCCGTCTTGATTTTTTCAAGCACAATCTCTCCTGTGTCCTTCTCATTTGTTGAGCTCACGACAACCGAGTGCAAAGTGGTTGGATATGGCAGTCTCCTGTCTGGCAGTTTTTTAGTTACGCTGGCATAGGTTTGTTGTTGAAAGTCTAGGACCTCTGCCATCCTCTCCATTCTCTGGATGTTTTCCTTGAGAAGGATAGTGTGGCTGTCTATTGCTGTTTTTAAGACGTCTTCATTGGTCGGCTTTGGTGGTGACTGGGTTATAATAGGTCCCTGATCTGTCGTTTTTATTCGGTCACTTTCTGCATCCTTGACTAACTGATAGAACTTTTCTATTATAAGTGTAACTTCCTCTTTGATGTCTGTTCTAATATTTTTGGCAAGGGCCAACTGTGCCTTTGCCTTTATTAGATACCTTTTAGCCTCAGAAGTTCTTTCAGTCGTCACAGTTTGCTTTGCCTTAACTTGTGATTTTTGTTTTGGGGGGGTGGGCGCCTTGGATCCAGTTAATGTTTTGGGGGATGTTATTGGTGTAGGTGATATTGCCGTTGTGGGAGAGATTTTCTTAGTTCCCGCTCTTGGTCCTTTTTCTAAGGTTATGGTTTTATTCCCCTCATGTGCTGTGGCTTTATCCAGCTTCTCAAGGCTTCCCGATTCCCACTCCCCAGTTAGGCGTCTGACATTCGACTCCGTTAAGGTCGAGGGTCCTGCCCTCTCCATGTCTTGTTGAGGTGATTTCTCAAATTTCTTCATCGGAGTTCGGTGTACAGACATAGTAGCGTTCAGGGGATGCGTCAATAATAATAAAATAAATAAAATGTGACGTAAATTGTAAATAAAAATGTATACGGTGTAAATAAATTACGAAGGTGGGTCAATAAACCCAACCTGTCAATTTAAAAGTATAAAAGCAAAGGTACAAATGTATATTTTTAAAAATTTTAGGTGTTGCGGTGTAAACTCCGCAAGTGGTCAGTAGTGGTCAAAAATATAATGCACACAAGGTGTCTTAGTGTCAAACTCGAAACAGAAGGAAATAAATAAAACAGAGTTAGAAATAAAAAGAAAAGAAAAATGAAAATTTTTAACAATTTTTGTCCAAAAAGCTTATGTAGAGTCGCCTTTATTTATGCCTTAAAACCAGCTGGCCTACTTCACGTTAAGTATTAAAGTACCTAAGCGGATACCACTGTCAAAAAATTTTAAAAGTAAAATTTTTGTCAATTAACACGAGTTTTTGTTATATAGAGACCCCGATGTAGAGTCCGGGTCTCGTCGTAGTTCTTAATCTATTGCTAAGCCTAGGGGAAAGTGAACCAAAGAAACCGCGTTCCTCTACGCCTTCTGGGTCTCGAGTTATTTGCGTTTAAAAATATTCAAGATGGCGGTTCAAAATGGCCGCCAAAGTCTTAATCTAAGTTTACTCGGCTCCCTGAAATCGCAGGAGCTCGAGAAAAGGTTTGGAGGTGATGCCCCGGCTGGCTCTTGCCTCGCGTGTGGTTTTTAGGGGGGAGGGATTTTGGGGGGGGGATATGAAAAAGGAGGGGATTGGGGGGTAGGGAAGCTTGAGGGTAGTGCCACCAAGAAAACCGCACGATCCTGCGACCGCCGGTTCCAAAGTTATCCGCCAATTAGTAAAAACAAGATGGCGGTCAAAAATGGCCGCCAAATGTTTGCAGCGTGATAACTCCGGCCCCAGGTGACTCACAGGGGCGCGCGACGACTTGATGTTCTTCCCCCGGCTTGGTCTAGGTGAAACTGGCTCTAGAAATGGGATACAGGTGACATATGTCCTAGAGCCTGGAGGGGGGGTGGGGGGGGTGCAGAATACTTGGGGAAAGGTACCTAAGAAAACCACAGTTTAATAAGTTTACAATTGACCGAGTTATGGTCGTTTTAAGTTTTGGGCAGAGTAGGGCAGAAGTGCACCGCCCTAGAGAAAAAATCTGCCCAAAATTTTAATACTCGATTACTCGGGCCCCTAGAGGAGTATTTGAGTCGAGTTTGGGGTCCCTGAGTAGGTCCTTTTATGACCTATCCAAATAATATTGCAACGGATTTTTACAATCAACCCTCGATTTATGAGGGGTGAAAATTACAAAAAATTTACAAAAAAGTGCCTTAAAAATTAGAAAATAAAAATATAAAAATCTAGAAAAACTTACTTATGCTAAATAGAACTATTTATATTTTTTGCAATTAAAAACTATTTCCTACCCCTAGTATTTGTGCCCCTGGCAACAACCCTTAAAACTACTAAAATTAATAACTCAAAAACTAAAAATGATAAAAATTTAAAACAAGTACCTAATTATAGTGTTCGATGGTGTCGATTTTTCTAGCTGAAGAAAGTTGGGGGTTGCAGATCGTTTTTCAGAGTTACGATTTTTTGAAAATCGACAGTTTTTTCCCCCTTCAATATCTCGTCGCTGGATGGTCCGACGAACTTGCCCGAAGTGTCGATGGCTTCGTCTCGGCGTCCTGCACACGATGAGGTGGTCCAAACTTTTCCAGGTGTTCCAGAAAAAAATTTTGAGCCACGCCCAAAGTTGTTTTTTTGGCTTTATTTCCGCCCTCCTGGGCGGAAAAAATCCAAAACTTCTACAGGGGCGTAGAGCTCAGCGAGGGCTTTTCGAATCACTTTTAAAAAGTATAGGTCACTGATCGTATGCGTGCACTACGATTTTTTGAAGTTTAAGGATTTCACAATTTCTCACTTTTTTGTTCACCCTACTTCGGGGTGAACTTCGTTCGTCACACACTTTGCACTAAAAGATGCGTCCGATTTTTCTGCGTCTTTTGATGTATTGCACTTAACTATAAAATTGGTTTTTCCCACTGTTTTTGATTTTAAAAGGATTTTTACGAAAAAATTTTTGCGCGAGGGCCTTGCCAGCGACTGCTTTCTGCGGGGGGTAGCCGCGTGGTTGGTTAGGTTAGGTTAGGTTAGGTTAGGTTAGGTTAGGTTAGGTTAGGTTAGGTTAGGTTAGGTTAGGTTAGGTTAGGTTAGGTTAGGTTAGGTTAGGTTAGGTTAGGTTAGGTTAGGTTAGGTTAGGTTAGGTTAGGTTAGGTTAGGTTAGGTTAGGTTAGGTTAGGTTAGGTTAGGTTAGGTTAGGTTAGGTTAGGTTAGGTTAGGTTAGGTTAGGTTAGGTTAGGTTAGGTTAGGTTAGGTTAGGTTAGGTTAGGTTAGGTTAGGTTAGGTTAGGTTAGGTTAGGTTAGGTTAGGTTAGGTTAGGTTAGGTTAGGTTAGGTTAGGTTAGGTTAGGTTAGGTTAGGTTAGGTTAGGTTAGGTTAGGTTAGGTTAGGTTAGGTTAGGTTAGGTTAGGTTAGGTTAGGTTAGGTTAGGTTAGGTTAGGTTAGGTTAGGTTAGGTTAGGTTAGGTTAGGTTAGGTTAGGTTAGGTTAGGTTAGGTTAGGTTAGGTTAGGTTAGGTTAGGTTAGGTTAGGTTAGGTTAGGTTAGGTTAGGTTAGGTTAGGTTAGGTTAGGTTAGGTTAGGTTAGGTTAGGTTAGGTTAGGTTAGGTTAGGTTAGGTTAGGTTAGGTTAGGTTAGGTTAGGTTAGGTTAGGTTAGGTTAGGTTAGGTTAGGTTAGGTTAGGTTAGGTTAGGTTAGGTTAGGTTAGGTTAGGTTAGGTTAGGTTAGGTTAGGTTAGGTTAGGTTAGGTTAGGTTAGGTTAGGTTAGGTTAGGTTAGGTTAGGTTAGGTTAGGTTAGGTTAGGTTAGGTTAGGTTAGGTTAGGTTAGGTTAGGTTAGGTTAGGTTAGGTTAGGTTAGGTTAGGTTAGGTTAGGTTAGGTTAGGTTAGGTTAGGTTAGGTTAGGTTAGGTTAGGTTAGGTTAGGTTAGGTTAGGTTAGGTTAGGTTAGGTTAGGTTAGGTTAGGTTAGGTTAGGTTAGGTTAGGTTAGGTTAGGTTAGGTTAGGTTAGGTTAGGTTAGGTTAGGTTAGGTTAGGTTAGGTTAGGTTAGGTTAGGTTAGGTTAGGTTAGGTTAGGTTAGGTTAGGTTAGGTTAGGTTAGGTTAGGTTAGGTTAGGTTAGGTTAGGTTAGGTTAGGTTAGGTTAGGTTAGGTTAGGTTAGGTTAGGTTAGGTTAGGTTAGGTTAGGTTAGGTTAGGTTAGGTTAGGTTAGGTTAGGTTAGGTTAGGTTAGGTTAGGTTAGGTTAGGTTAGGTTAGGTTAGGTTAGGTTAGGTTAGGTTAGGTTAGGTTAGGTTAGGTTAGGTTAGGTTAGGTTAGGTTAGGTTAGGTTAGGTTAGGTTAGGTTAGGTTAGGTTAGGTTAGGTTAGGTTAGGTTAGGTTAGGTTAGGTTAGGTTAGGTTAGGTTAGGTTAGGTTAGGTTAGGTTAGGTTAGGTTAGGTTAGGTTAGGTTAGGTTAGGTTAGGTTAGGTTAGGTTAGGTTAGGTTAGGTTAGGTTAGGTTAGGTTAGGTTAGGTTAGGTTAGGTTAGGTTAGGTTAGGTTAGGTTAGGTTAGGTTAGGTTAGGTTAGGTTAGGTTAGGTTAGGTTAGGTTAGGTTAGGTTAGGTTAGGTTAGGTTAGGTTAGGTTAGGTTAGGTTAGGTTAGGTTAGGTTAGGTTAGGTTAGGTTAGGTTAGGTTAGGTTAGGTTAGGTTAGGTTAGGTTAGGTTAGGTTAGGTTAGGTTAGGTTAGGTTAGGTTAGGTTAGGTTAGGTTAGGTTAGGTTAGGTTAGGTTAGGTTAGGTTAGGTTAGGTTAGGTTAGGTTAGGTTAGGTTAGGTTAGGTTAGGTTAGGTTAGGTTAGGTTAGGTTAGGTTAGGTTAGGTTAGGTTAGGTTAGGTTAGGTTAGGTTAGGTTAGGTTAGGTTAGGTTAGGTTAGGTTAGGTTAGGTTAGGTTAGGTTAGGTTAGGTTAGGTTAGGTTAGGTTAGGTTAGGTTAGGTTAGGTTAGGTTAGGTTAGGTTAGGTTAGGTTAGGTTAGGTTAGGTTAGGTTAGGTTAGGTTAGGTTAGGTTAGGTTAGGTTAGGTTAGGTTAGGTTAGGTTAGGTTAGGTTAGGTTAGGTTAGGTTAGGTTAGGTTAGGTTAGGTTAGGTTAGGTTAGGTTAGGTTAGGTTAGGTTAGGTTAGGTTAGGTTAGGTTAGGTTAGGTTAGGTTAGGTTAGGTTAGGTTAGGTTAGGTTAGGTTAGGTTAGGTTAGGTTAGGTTAGGTTAGGTTAGGTTAGGTTAGGTTAGGTTAGGTTAGGTTAGGTTAGGTTAGGTTAGGTTAGGTTAGGTTAGGTTAGGTTAGGTTAGGTTAGGTTAGGTTAGGTTAGGTTAGGTTAGGTTAGGTTAGGTTAGGTTAGGTTAGGTTAGGTTAGGTTAGGTTAGGTTAGGTTAGGTTAGGTTAGGTTAGGTTAGGTTAGGTTAGGTTAGGTTAGGTTAGGTTAGGTTAGGTTAGGTTAGGTTAGGTTAGGTTAGGTTAGGTTAGGTTAGGTTAGGTTAGGTTAGGTTAGGTTAGGTTAGGTTAGGTTAGGTTAGGTTAGGTTAGGTTAGGTTAGGTTAGGTTAGGTTAGGTTAGGTTAGGTTAGGTTAGGTTAGGTTAGGTTAGGTTAGGTTAGGTTAGGTTAGGTTAGGTTAGGTTAGGTTAGGTTAGGTTAGGTTAGGTTAGGTTAGGTTAGGTTAGGTTAGGTTAGGTTAGGTTAGGTTAGGTTAGGTTAGGTTAGGTTAGGTTAGGTTAGGTTAGGTTAGGTTAGGTTAGGTTAGGTTAGGTTAGGTTAGGTTAGGTTAGGTTAGGTTAGGTTAGGTTAGGTTAGGTTAGGTTAGGTTAGGTTAGGTTAGGTTAGGTTAGGTTAGGTTAGGTTAGGTTAGGTTAGGTTAGGTTAGGTTAGGTTAGGTTAGGTTAGGTTAGGTTAGGTTAGGTTAGGTTAGGTTAGGTTAGGTTAGGTTAGGTTAGGTTAGGTTAGGTTAGGTTAGGTTAGGTTAGGTTAGGTTAGGTTAGGTTAGGTTAGGTTAGGTTAGGTTAGGTTAGGTTAGGTTAGGTTAGGTTAGGTTAGGTTAGGTTAGGTTAGGTTAGGTTAGGTTAGGTTAGGTTAGGTTAGGTTAGGTTAGGTTAGGTTAGGTTAGGTTAGGTTAGGTTAGGTTAGGTTAGGTTAGGTTAGGTTAGGTTAGGTTAGGTTAGGTTAGGTTAGGTTAGGTTAGGTTAGGTTAGGTTAGGTTAGGTTAGGTTAGGTTAGGTTAGGTTAGGTTAGGTTAGGTTAGGTTAGGTTAGGTTAGGTTAGGTTAGGTTAGGTTAGGTTAGGTTAGGTTAGGTTAGGTTAGGTTAGGTTAGGTTAGGTTAGGTTAGGTTAGGTTAGGTTAGGTTAGGTTAGGTTAGGTTAGGTTAGGTTAGGTTAGGTTAGGTTAGGTTAGGTTAGGTTAGGTTAGGTTAGGTTAGGTTAGGTTAGGTTAGGTTAGGTTAGGTTAGGTTAGGTTAGGTTAGGTTAGGTTAGGTTAGGTTAGGTTAGGTTAGGTTAGGTTAGGTTAGGTTAGGTTAGGTTAGGTTAGGTTAGGTTAGGTTAGGTTAGGTTAGGTTAGGTTAGGTTAGGTTAGGTTAGGTTAGGTTAGGTTAGGTTAGGTTAGGTTAGGTTAGGTTAGGTTAGGTTAGGTTAGGTTAGGTTAGGTTAGGTTAGGTTAGGTTAGGTTAGGTTAGGTTAGGTTAGGTTAGGTTAGGTTAGGTTAGGTTAGGTTAGGTTAGGTTAGGTTAGGTTAGGTTAGGTTAGGTTAGGTTAGGTTAGGTTAGGTTAGGTTAGGTTAGGTTAGGTTAGGTTAGGTTAGGTTAGGTTAGGTTAGGTTAGGTTAGGTTAGGTTAGGTTAGGTTAGGTTAGGTTAGGTTAGGTTAGGTTAGGTTAGGTTAGGTTAGGTTAGGTTAGGTTAGGTTAGGTTAGGTTAGGTTAGGTTAGGTTAGGTTAGGTTAGGTTAGGTTAGGTTAGGTTAGGTTAGGTTAGGTTAGGTTAGGTTAGGTTAGGTTAGGTTAGGTTAGGTTAGGTTAGGTTAGGTTAGGTTAGGTTAGGTTAGGTTAGGTTAGGTTAGGTTAGGTTAGGTTAGGTTAGGTTAGGTTAGGTTAGGTTAGGTTAGGTTAGGTTAGGTTAGGTTAGGTTAGGTTAGGTTAGGTTAGGTTAGGTTAGGTTAGGTTAGGTTAGGTTAGGTTAGGTTAGGTTAGGTTAGGTTAGGTTAGGTTAGGTTAGGTTAGGTTAGGTTAGGTTAGGTTAGGTTAGGTTAGGTTAGGTTAGGTTAGGTTAGGTTAGGTTAGGTTAGGTTAGGTTAGGTTAGGTTAGGTTAGGTTAGGTTAGGTTAGGTTAGGTTAGGTTAGGTTAGGTTAGGTTAGGTTAGGTTAGGTTAGGTTAGGTTAGGTTAGGTTAGGTTAGGTTAGGTTAGGTTAGGTTAGGTTAGGTTAGGTTAGGTTAGGTTAGGTTAGGTTAGGTTAGGTTAGGTTAGGTTAGGTTAGGTTAGGTTAGGTTAGGTTAGGTTAGGTTAGGTTAGGTTAGGTTAGGTTAGGTTAGGTTAGGTTAGGTTAGGTTAGGTTAGGTTAGGTTAGGTTAGGTTAGGTTAGGTTAGGTTAGGTTAGGTTAGGTTAGGTTAGGTTAGGTTAGGTTAGGTTAGGTTAGGTTAGGTTAGGTTAGGTTAGGTTAGGTTAGGTTAGGTTAGGTTAGGTTAGGTTAGGTTAGGTTAGGTTAGGTTAGGTTAGGTTAGGTTAGGTTAGGTTAGGTTAGGTTAGGTTAGGTTAGGTTAGGTTAGGTTAGGTTAGGTTAGGTTAGGTTAGGTTAGGTTAGGTTAGGTTAGGTTAGGTTAGGTTAGGTTAGGTTAGGTTAGGTTAGGTTAGGTTAGGTTAGGTTAGGTTAGGTTAGGTTAGGTTAGGTTAGGTTAGGTTAGGTTAGGTTAGGTTAGGTTAGGTTAGGTTAGGTTAGGTTAGGTTAGGTTAGGTTAGGTTAGGTTAGGTTAGGTTAGGTTAGGTTAGGTTAGGTTAGGTTAGGTTAGGTTAGGTTAGGTTAGGTTAGGTTAGGTTAGGTTAGGTTAGGTTAGGTTAGGTTAGGTTAGGTTAGGTTAGGTTAGGTTAGGTTAGGTTAGGTTAGGTTAGGTTAGGTTAGGTTAGGTTAGGTTAGGTTAGGTTAGGTTAGGTTAGGTTAGGTTAGGTTAGGTTAGGTTAGGTTAGGTTAGGTTAGGTTAGGTTAGGTTAGGTTAGGTTAGGTTAGGTTAGGTTAGGTTAGGTTAGGTTAGGTTAGGTTAGGTTAGGTTAGGTTAGGTTAGGTTAGGTTAGGTTAGGTTAGGTTAGGTTAGGTTAGGTTAGGTTAGGTTAGGTTAGGTTAGGTTAGGTTAGGTTAGGTTAGGTTAGGTTAGGTTAGGTTAGGTTAGGTTAGGTTAGGTTAGGTTAGGTTAGGTTAGGTTAGGTTAGGTTAGGTTAGGTTAGGTTAGGTTAGGTTAGGTTAGGTTAGGTTAGGTTAGGTTAGGTTAGGTTAGGTTAGGTTAGGTTAGGTTAGGTTAGGTTAGGTTAGGTTAGGTTAGGTTAGGTTAGGTTAGGTTAGGTTAGGTTAGGTTAGGTTAGGTTAGGTTAGGTTAGGTTAGGTTAGGTTAGGTTAGGTTAGGTTAGGTTAGGTTAGGTTAGGTTAGGTTAGTTAGGTTAGGTTAGGTTAGGTTAGGTTAGGTTAGGTTAGGTTAGGTTAGGTTAGGTTAGGTTAGGTTAGGTTAGGTTAGGTTAGGTTAGGTTAGGTTAGGTTAGGTTAGGTTAGGTTAGGTTAGGTTAGGTTAGGTTAGGTTAGGTTAGGTTAGGTTAGGTTAGGTTAGGTTAGGTTAGGTTAGGTTAGGTTAGGTTAGGTTAGGTTAGGTTAGGTTAGGTTAGGTTAGGTTAGTTAGGTTAGGTTAGGTTAGGTTAGGTTAGGTTAGGTTAGGTTAGGTTAGGTTAGGTTAGGTTAGGTTAGGTTAGGTTAGGTTAGGTTAGGTTAGGTTAGGTTAGGTTAGGTTAGGTTAGGTTAGGTTAGGTTAGGTTAGGTTAGGTTAGGTTAGGTTAGGTTAGGTTAGGTTAGGTTAGGTTAGGTTAGGTTAGGTTAGGTTAGGTTAGGTTAGGTTAGGTTAGGTTAGGTTAGGTTAGGTTAGGTTAGGTTAGGTTAGGTTAGGTTAGGTTAGGTTAGGTTAGGTTAGGTTAGGTTAGGTTAGGTTAGGTTAGGTTAGGTTAGGTTAGGTTAGGTTAGGTTAGGTTAGGTTAGGTTAGGTTAGGTTAGGTTAGGTTAGGTTAGGTTAGTTAGGTTAGGTTAGGTTAGGTTAGGTTAGGTTAGGTTAGGTTAGGTTAGGTTAGGTTAGGTTAGGTTAGGTTAGGTTAGGTTAGGTTAGGTTAGGTTAGGTTAGGTTAGGTTAGTTAGGTTAGGTTAGGTTAGGTTAGGTTAGGTTAGGTTAGTTAGGTTAGGTTAGGTTAGGTTAGGTTAGGTTAGGTTAGGTTAGGTTAGGTTAGGTTAGGTTAGGTTAGGTTAGGTTAGGTTAGGTTAGGTTAGGTTAGGTTAGGTTAGGTTAGGTTAGGTTAGGTTAGGTTAGGTTAGGTTAGGTTAGGTTAGGTTAGGTTAGGTTAGGTTAGGTTAGGTTAGGTTAGGTTAGTTAGGTTAGGTTAGGTTAGGTTAGGTTAGGTTAGGTTAGGTTAGGTTAGGTTAGGTTAGGTTAGGTTAGGTTAGGTTAGGTTAGGTTAGGTTAGGTTAGGTTAGGTTAGGTTAGGTTAGGTTAGGTTAGGTTAGGTTAGGTTAGGTTAGGTTAGGTTAGGTTAGGTTAGGTTAGGTTAGGTTAGGTTAGGTTAGGTTAGGTTAGGTTAGGTTAGGTTAGGTTAGGTTAGGTTAGGTTAGGTTAGGTTAGGTTAGGTTAGGTTAGGTTAGTTAGGTTAGGTTAGGTTAGGTTAGGTTAGGTTAGGTTAGGTTAGGTTAGGTTAGGTTAGGTTAGGTTAGGTTAGGTTAGGTTAGGTTAGGTTAGGTTAGGTTAGGTTAGGTTAGGTTAGGTTAGGTTAGGTTAGGTTAGGTTAGGTTAGGTTAGGTTAGGTTAGGTTAGGTTAGGTTAGGTTAGGTTAGGTTAGGTTAGGTTAGGTTAGGTTAGGTTAGGTTAGGTTAGGTTAGGTTAGGTTAGGTTAGGTTAGGTTAGGTTAGGTTAGGTTAGGTTAGGTTAGGTTAGGTTAGGTTAGGTTAGGTTAGGTTAGGTTAGGTTAGGTTAGGTTAGGTTAGGTTAGGTTAGGTTAGGTTAGGTTAGGTTAGGTTAGGTTAGGTTAGGTTAGGTTAGGTTAGGTTAGGTTAGGTTAGGTTAGGTTAGGTTAGGTTAGGTTAGGTTAGGTTAGGTTAGGTTAGGTTAGGTTAGGTTAGGTTAGGTTAGGTTAGGTTAGGTTAGGTTAGGTTAGGTTAGGTTAGGTTAGGTTAGGTTAGGTTAGGTTAGGTTAGGTTAGGTTAGGTTAGGTTAGGTTAGGTTAGGTTAGGTTAGGTTAGGTTAGGTTAGGTTAGGTTAGGTTAGGTTAGGTTAGGTTAGGTTAGGTTAGGTTAGGTTAGGTTAGGTTAGGTTAGTTAGGTTAGGTTAGGTTAGGTTAGGTTAGGTTAGGTTAGGTTAGGTTAGGTTAGGTTAGGTTAGGTTAGGTTAGGTTAGGTTAGGTTAGGTTAGGTTAGGTTAGGTTAGGTTAGGTTAGGTTAGGTTAGGTTAGGTTAGGTTAGGTTAGGTTAGGTTAGGTTAGGTTAGGTTAGGTTAGGTTAGGTTAGGTTAGGTTAGGTTAGGTTAGGTTAGGTTAGGTTAGGTTAGGTTAGGTTAGGTTAGGTTAGGTTAGGTTAGGTTAGGTTAGGTTAGGTTAGGTTAGGTTAGGTTAGGTTAGGTTAGGTTAGGTTAGGTTAGGTTAGGTTAGGTTAGGTTAGGTTAGGTTAGGTTAGGTTAGGTTAGGTTAGGTTAGGTTAGGTTAGGTTAGGTTAGGTTAGGTTAGGTTAGGTTAGGTTAGGTTAGGTTAGGTTAGGTTAGGTTAGGTTAGGTTAGGTTAGGTTAGGTTAGGTTAGGTTAGGTTAGGTTAGGTTAGGTTAGGTTAGGTTAGGTTAGGTTAGGTTAGGTTAGGTTAGGTTAGGTTAGGTTAGGTTAGGTTAGGTTAGGTTAGGTTAGGTTAGGTTAGGTTAGGTTAGGTTAGGTTAGGTTAGGTTAGGTTAGGTTAGGTTAGGTTAGGTTAGGTTAGGTTAGGTTAGGTTAGGTTAGGTTAGGTTAGGTTAGGTTAGGTTAGGTTAGGTTAGGTTAGGTTAGGTTAGGTTAGGTTAGGTTAGGTTAGGTTAGGTTAGGTTAGGTTAGGTTAGGTTAGGTTAGGTTAGGTTAGGTTAGGTTAGGTTAGGTTAGGTTAGGTTAGGTTAGGTTAGGTTAGGTTAGGTTAGGTTAGGTTAGGTTAGGTTAGGTTAGGTTAGGTTAGGTTAGGTTAGGTTAGGTTAGGTTAGGTTAGGTTAGGTTAGGTTAGGTTAGGTTAGGTTAGGTTAGGTTAGGTTAGGTTAGGTTAGGTTAGGTTAGGTTAGGTTAGGTTAGTTAGGTTAGGTTAGGTTAGGTTAGGTTAGGTTAGGTTAGGTTAGGTTAGGTTAGGTTAGGTTAGGTTAGGTTAGGTTAGGTTAGGTTAGGTTAGGTTAGGTTAGGTTAGGTTAGGTTAGGTTAGGTTAGGTTAGGTTAGGTTAGGTTAGGTTAGGTTAGGTTAGGTTAGGTTAGGTTAGGTTAGGTTAGGTTAGGTTAGGTTAGGTTAGGTTAGGTTAGGTTAGGTTAGGTTAGGTTAGGTTAGGTTAGGTTAGGTTAGGTTAGGTTAGGTTAGGTTAGGTTAGGTTAGGTTAGGTTAGGTTAGGTTAGGTTAGGTTAGGTTAGGTTAGGTTAGGTTAGGTTAGGTTAGGTTAGTTAGGTTAGGTTAGGTTAGGTTAGGTTAGGTTAGGTTAGGTTAGGTTAGGTTAGGTTAGGTTAGGTTAGGTTAGGTTAGGTTAGGTTAGGTTAGGTTAGGTTAGGTTAGGTTAGGTTAGGTTAGGTTAGGTTAGGTTAGGTTAGGTTAGGTTAGGTTAGGTTAGGTTAGGTTAGGTTAGGTTAGGTTAGGTTAGGTTAGGTTAGGTTAGGTTAGGTTAGGTTAGGTTAGGTTAGGTTAGGTTAGGTTAGGTTAGGTTAGGTTAGGTTAGGTTAGGTTAGGTTAGGTTAGGTTAGGTTAGGTTAGGTTAGGTTAGGTTAGGTTAGGTTAGGTTAGGTTAGGTTAGGTTAGGTTAGGTTAG